>JABBWB010000551.1:0-20715 GCA_016628085.1 Suillus occidentalis
AATTGAGAGTAGTCACCTTATTCCTCTTGCTGACCAGAGAATCACTTTCCGCTGCTGCGAGCACATCCTCTGGTATCTCCCATTGCGAGATTTTCTCGTCCACGCCGCCACTGAATATAGAGCGTCCATCCACCGAGAATGCAACGCGATGCACCGCATATGAGTGCTTAAATTGGGCGACTTCTGTGCCTGTGTGAAGCCGCCACAAATAACAGTGCAGTCATGAGATACTGATGCGAGAAGGGTGCCCGCTGGGTTCGATATGATATGGTAGATGGCGAAATCTTGTCATGGCCAATCCAGGGATCACCAGCCTGGTTCCAGGTGGATGTGTCCCATGAACGAATGACAGGATCCTCTCGATTACCTGCTGAGAAGATATATGCGCCATCACGAGCCCAGGTAAGCTCGAGGTTCGTTGCTTGATTGAAGTCGTGGTGACCCTTGAATTGAGCAAGACGCTCCCTTCGGTCCAAGTCCCATATTTGGATATCTCCGCCGGTAGCGATGCCGAGTTGACCGGTCGGAGAAAATTGGACGCAATTGATGGGCGAGCCACACAAGATAGGATGACCTTTCCTCTGCCAGGTGCTGGTGTCCCATAAAATGACTGTGCGATCGAATGACCCGCTGGCCAATATCTCTCCATCAGGAGAAATGTCCAACGTCATCACTTCGTGTGTGTGACCTTCCAGGGGACCTGCAACAACCCTCCCACTCTCAACATCACGTACCCATAACTGCCAAATCAACACTTCGTTTGGATCAAACTGATAATCGTCTTCTTCAATACCGTCTGGGGGCTCTCCCTCCGCACTGACAACCTGTTTCCCGTCTCCCAAGAGTACAAGTGCCCAGATGTACTGCTTCACCACCCACTTTATCATCTCCGCGCCGTCCTCAAGCCTCCATATGTGTATTGTCTTGTCGAGAGATGCAGTTGCTATTCTCTTGCCATCCGGAAAAGTTGCGATGGAGACAATGTTCCCCTTGTAACCCTCAAATGTCTTGACAGGTTTTTGATGTGATTCAGGTAGCTGATTGCCATCCTTCATCCTCAGTTGTTCTTCTGACGCAGGTGCAAAGCTCAATTATGCCCATTCCGATGTTAGACACGCCAAAGAGGAGAATGTGAAAGATTACCTGTGATGATTCTGGTCAAGGTGCGTTGCTGGTACAATGCGTCTACAGCATACAGCTTAATGCGTGAAGAATGTCTTCGCCTTATAGGCGCCTGGGCCCCCAGACTTCATGCCAAGGCACTGCCTTCACCCCGGATGACTTGCCATTATGGTTTTTTTCGGTCCGTTTTGCCGTCCCAAAGCGCTGGAGCATACCTTATCCATGAGATCCTCTATCCATCGTACCGCGTCCCGCATGGCATACGAATACTGCTCCTATGACCCCACTTCTTAGCATCCACGCCCACAACCTCGAACGCTTTCCCATAGTTCGCCCACTCTTCGCGCTTTTCAGTATCGAAGTAATACGATGGCTGTCAGCATGCGTCCACGAATGGTTTGCTCAGCGCTGCGAAGGATAAAGACAAAGAGCTTGATGATTCTTCTGCCGGCACAGAGCCCACCACCTGATAGTCGCACTCCCACCTGCCTGCATAGCAAAGATAACCGAAACTCCTTGAAACGGCTACTACAGTTTCGGGGCAAAATTTCACATTTGGATCCTCGCTTCCAGCACTCGACCTGCAAATACGCCCCAACCAATACTGCGCGATCCCTGGCACTCGAACCCCAGTTCATTCCCAGCAGGACCTTCCCTTACCGCGATGAAGATGTGAGTAGCTCGACGCTACTCCCCTTTCGTATTATCTAGATAACTCTGCAGAGATACGGGATTACTCCTGAAACTGACGCGGAAGCTGCAGCAGCTATGCTCCGCCCGAATGATGACTTGGTTGACTGTTCAATGCTACCAGGTCAACCTGCGATCACGGTGGGGGCGCAAGTGCCTCAAGTGCGGCCTACACAAACACAAGCCTCGACAAGCAGACCACAGGAAATCGGAGTAAGTTGCTGTGGATTTGTCTTTGTCTTCAGCTGTCGTCGTCGCTCCAACTCGCATCAGCCATGAGTTCGTTTACTGGGACACCTCCATCACTCGATATGATATGTCTTGTCATTGTGTACGGAGTATTTCATACCCAGCTCTGCGCCGTCCTACTTATGCACGCGAACAGTACACATCCAGAGTTTTACAAGGTGCATTGTCAGCCACTCATTTACGGTGGCCAGTGAATGGGTGGTTGACAATGTACAATTTAAATGTACTTTGCATTACGATATCATAATGCAGCTTTTGGCACATTTTAGTGTTATAAGCCCAGACCCGGCACATCACCATTCACGAGAGCGTCGACTCGAGTCAGCAAGTCAATCTGATGCCTCAAGTTACATGGAACTGAGAAACGCGCAATCAGCATTCTGCGGTAATAAGGGGTCGAGGGCGAAATAAGGCTGAGACAATGCCTGTAGGCAATGGGGGAAGATCGTTTGTAATGATGAGCATTTCTAGAAAAATCTGATTCAGAGAAGACGCATCTGACGTCAGGACTTAGGTGAATATACAGCACAAACATCTGAAGCACAATGTACTTACCTCACCTGGCGTGCCAAAACTCCCATGTGCACTTTATTTCGCTCCGCACCTATGCCGCCTCGCGGGGCTCATTCCAACGTCAACGAAATCTGAAAGGTTATTGCGTTGTGTTCTGGGAGAGAATGGCTTTAAATGAGCGACAAGAGGTTGGAGTGCAAAGTACAATAACACGAGCTTCGAAGCGAACCATAGGTATATGCAGGTTCCTGGCTGATGTATTGCGTCGAGTGTATGCGTCGGAGCACAATAGGATAATTGGGATCGTCCCTGACAAACATCAAACGATTCAAACCGAAATGCTGTATTATTACATGAACCTGTGAATGGACGATTAGCGCCGCCTCGCAGAATTCATACCTGCGGCTTGCAGGACATAAACACTAGGTGTCTTGCCAGTTTGGCTCTAACTAACAGGCAAGCAGACAAATTGGTGAGCGCTGGTCAATTTGTTCGCCCCCATAATTGATCACCACCCACTGGAGAGTCAGATTGATCGACTAGATTACTGGAACAGGCCATGAACGCCAGACAAATCGCAACTTGGAGCCGCAGGTGGACCGCAGTGCAAGGGGAAGAACCAATTCTGAAACATGAATTTCAAGGACACAGTGGGACGATCTGGAGTTTCGTTTTCTTGCACGACAACGTCCACATCGTGAGTGGTTCCATGGACGGCACTATGCGTAAGTGGAACTGCGACACAGGACTTGTCGTCGGGGAACCGTGGAAAGGTGAGGGAGGATGGATATATGCACTTGCGCTTTCACCAGACGGGAAGACAATTGCGTGTGGGAGGGAGGATGGAAGTGTTCAGCAGTGGACTACGGATGGGAAGATGGTGGAAGGAGTTTGGACAGGACATAGTGGAACGGTAAGGTCGCTCGCATGGTTACCCAATGGAAGTCAAATTGCCAGCGGGTCCCGTGACGGAACGATTTCTATTCGAAGGGCAAAAAATGGAAAAGTCGAGGTGGGCCCGATCAACACGGGGCCACGGGATGTGTGCAGAGTCTTGCGTTCTCACCTTCAGGTGAAAAAATCGCATCAGGCAGTTACAAATCAATCAGTATCTGGGACGCCAAGACAGGTCACCTTGTCGTCGGCCCAATCAAAGACCTTGGGCACATCGTGACTTCATTGGCATGGTCGCCAGACAGCACAACACTCTTTTCTGCATCAGACAGATTCGCACGTGCTTTTGACGGCAAAACTGGCCAACTCCTCCATCGCTTTGAGCATAACCGTGTCCTCTGGTCCATTGCACTTTCACCCACACATAATGCCCTGGCTTGCGTGGGCAACGACGGCATTGCGAACTTTTGGGATACAGAGTATCGCCAGCACCCCGGCCAGCCATTCCACCGGGAACACAAAACCCTTCGCTGCGTGTCGTTCTCTCCAGACGGGAGATACGTAGCATATGGCGGAGATGACAGTAAACTCACTCTATGGATGCTCAAAGACATACCTCCTCAGCTTCCAGTACTCACACTACCTCAACAAAGTGACAGACGAAGCACACAACAGAAAACTCGCACCCCGGCCAGCCATTCCACCGGGAACACAAAACCCTTCGCTGCGTGTCGTTCTCTCCAGACGGGAGATACGTAGCATATGGCGGAGATGACAGTAAACTCACTCTATGGATGCTCAAAGACATACCTCCTCAGCTTCCAGTACTCACACTACCTCAACAAAGTGACAGACGAAGCACACAACAGAAAACTCGGCCCAGCTCCCCATCATCATCCTACCTAAATGTCTGTATCGTCACATTTAACTGTTTACCTTCTTTGCTCATGAAGCTGTTGCAGGCTGACGCTACAGGCGGTGATGGCTTAATTGAGGAGGTGCATGACCTGTACAGCAATTTCTTCCAGGTGAAAATGTTGTTTTTATTCAAGGGCGCTGACACTGATTATAAGTATTTGAAGTCTTCGCAGAAATCTCTTCCATTACCATTGTCTGGCTTTCGTCTCACCCTCCCGTTTTCTGCTCGCCGCTTGTTGCATGTCTTCTCTCGACATTGCCCACCAATGGACGAGTCTGTTCCAAAAGACCGCTCCAAGCGTTGTTTCTTCAGTCGTCACACTCACTCTAACTCGTCCCTGGATCCTGCACCCGTGACACCCAACCAGCCAGAGAGAAAGGTGGGAGAATGCGACGGCGAACAAGTTGATGATGTAAGTGCTGTCTCGACTCTCGCATACTGTCATCTCAATATAGTGGCTATTAGCGTGCCCCCGCCCATAACTCGCTCAGCGCTACAGAAGATACAGGCAAACAGCACGAAGATCTTTCCACCAGCGCGCAGAGCCCAATATCTGATAGTCGTACTCCCACCCACCTGGACAGCAAAGATCACCGAAACTTCTTGAAACGGCTACTGCAGTCTCGGGGCAGAAATCACACATTTGGATCCTTACATTCCAGCACTCGGGCCACAAATGGACCCAAACAAGTACTGCGCAATCCCTGGCGCTGGAATTCCAGCTCATTTCCAGCAGGACCCTCCAAACATCCTGTCAATGTTGCTGCTTGCCGCGAAGATGATGTGAGTAGCTCGACGTCACTCGCCTTTTATATCATATCATTGAAATCACTCTGCAGAGATACGGTATTACCCCTGAAACTGACGCGGAAGCTGCAGCAGCTATGCTACGTCCAAATGATGACGTGGTTGACTGTTCAACGCAACCAGGTCAACCTGCGGTAGGGGCCCAAGTGCCTCAAAAACGGTCTACACAAACACAAGCCTCGACAAGCGGACCACAAGAGATCGGAGTAAGCTGCTGTGGATTTATCTTTCTCTTCAGCTGTCGTCGTCGCTCCAACTCGCATCAGCCATGAGTTCATTTGCCGCGACATCTCTATCACTCGATAATTTATTGTATGTTGGATTATTTTATACCTAGCTCTACGCCGTCCTATGTACATCATTGATTGAAACAATCATTGTCAAATATCTGCTTCGAGATTCAGTGCGCACGAAGTGAAAGAATGAAATCATACAACAAATTCTTGCCCGGACGGTAGTGGATGTTTACACAGGACAACCATCATGCGTCAACCACAAATTAACATATGAAATCGGCGTCAGACCGCAAGCGCCCGTTGTCGTGACGTGCCCAAAGGTCAAGAAGCGTCAGTGCTTCGGGAGCTGAATACTGAGCAACATCGACTCGAGTCAGCAAGTAGGTCTAAACATCGGTATAGGTTAGATGGACTGGTCATTTTGAGCTTGAAATGACCACGAACGTTATGCTGACCATCAGCAATCAAAATACAGTGTATAGATGCTCCATGTGCCAAAACTTGGTGCAGCATCGCAGTGCAGGTCACCAACGTTGAGCTGATGCGTGAAAAAAACCATTAAAAAAGTGATATCATGTGCTAGGTTGACGAAGTGGTCAATATGCAACTAGGAGAAACAAGTCAGTATGATACACATACAGATAGGGAAGAGATGACATGAAATTGAGTTGAATGAAGTGAGCAGAGAAAGAAAGGCCTCTGACAGACTCGTCACAATACACTGGTTCAGAGACAACCAGGCCCGGGAGAGATGGGTCAGCACACGCATATAGACAGGAAATGACATCCGGTTGAATGGTGTGAGCAGAGAGAGGAAGAACGATACCCGTCAATATCAACACAAGGGAGATCGACATCTGTATTTGTTCATGCTTCTCTTCCTCTTCTGATTGGAAAAATGGCCTGTAGCCGCTGCTACGATGTATGTTGATATCTCGAGCTATGCAGAACTGAGAAACGCGCAATGAGTATTCCGCAGTGACACGAGGGATGGGTCTAAGGCGAAATAAGGCTATGTGACAATGCGTGCAGGTAATAAGGGAAGGTCGTCTGTACTGATGAGCACTTCTGGAGTCCTGATCCAGAGAGAAAACATAACCGGCATCAGACGAATATACCGCACAAACAATGGAAGTACAATGTACTCATCTGACATGCCAAAATCTCCTTGTGCACTCAATTTCGTTCGCCCCGCACCTACACCATCTCGCAATGATCATCCCGATGTCAACGAGTCCTGAAATGTATCGCATTGTGTTATGGAGGAGAGTAGAGTTTTAAATGAGCGAGAAGCGGTTGGAGTGCAGAGTACAATGATATGAGCTTCGAAACGAACCATAGATGTACGCGGGTTACTGATCGATGTGTCGCCTCGAGTATATGCGTCGGAGCACGATTGATTATACTAGAATGATTTTTGAGATAATCGGGACTGTAATTTGCAAACCAAAAAGGAACATTGTACCTGTGAATGGAGTATTAGCGCCGCCTCGTGAAATCCATGCCGTAGCCTGCAGGATACAAAAACTCGCCTGTCATGCCAGCTTGTCTATCTGACTAACAGACCAATAGACTAATCGGTGAGTGCTGGTCAACTTGTTCGCCCCCATAATTGACCACTACCCGCGACAGCCTAGAGTCAGATTGAGATTGATCCACTAGATTACGGAACAAGTCATGTCTGGTAGACTACTGGTAACGTGGATCCGCAGGTGGACCGCAGCACAATGGGAAGAACCAATTCTGAGACACAAGTTTCAAGGACACGAGGGGGCGATTTGGAGTCTCGTTTTCTTGCATGACAACGTCCACATCGTGAGTGGGTCAGAGGACGGCACTATACGCAAGTGGAACTGCGACACGGGACTTGCTGTTGGAGAACCGTGGAAAGGCGGAGGAGGAAAAATATATGCACTGGCGCTTTCACCGGACGGGAAGACAATTGCATGTGGAAGAGAGGACGGACTCCATCGCTTCGAGCATGACCGTCACAGACACCTGTATTCCGTCGCACTTTCACCCAGACAAAATGTCCTAGCATGCGTGGGCAGCCTAGGTGTTGCACAACTGTGGGATACAGAGTCCAATCAGCCACTTGGTCAACCATTTGACCAACAGAATTACAATTGCCATTATTGTGTGTCGTTCTCCCGAGACGGAAACAGTCTAGCATTTGGTGGATCGGGCAAGAAACTCAGTCTATGGACGGTCAAAGACATACCTCTTCAGCTTCCAGCACCCGCGCTACTTCAACAAAGTGGTGACAAACAAAGCACACAACAGGAAACTCGGCCCAACTCCCCATCATCATTCTGCTTAAACGTCTGTATTGTCACATTTAACTGTTTACCTTCTTTGCTCATGGAACTGTTGCAGACTGATGCTACAGGCGGTGATGGCTTATTTGAGGAGGCACATGACCTGTGCAGCAATTTCTTCCAGGTAAAAATCTTGTTTTTATCCAAGGGCGCTGACACTGACGATAAGTACTCGAAGTCTTCGCAGAAATCTCTTCCATTACCATCGTCTGGCTCTCGTATCGCCTCATTGTTTTCCGCTCGACGCTTGTTAGTTTTCTTCTCTCCATGTTGCCCACCAGAAGACAAATCCATTCCAAAAGAACGGCCCAAGCGTGGTTTCTTCAGTCGTCTTACTTGCTTAAATGCGTCCCTGGAGCCCGCACCCAAGACACCCAACCAGCCAGTGCCAGAAGTTAGAGTGGGGGAAGGTGAACGAGGTGACAACGTAAGTATCGTATTGACCCTTGCATGCTTTCATGTCAATGTGACCACTATCAGCGCGGTTCTAGGAATGATCTGCTTGACAACAGAAAGGATAAAGGCAAAGAGAGAGATGATGGTTCTGCTGCCGACGCGCAGGGCCTACCGTCCGATGATCTCAATCCCCTTACTGAGCTTGACAGCGCCGACAATCGAAACATATGGATAGAGCTCATATGCAGACGAGGAATGAGTTCAATAACACGAGCTTCGAAGCGAACATAGATATATGTGTCGGAGCACGATTGAATATGCTAGGATAACTGGGAATGCGGCTGACAACCATCAAACCAAAATGCTGTATTATGATATGAACCTGTGTACGGACGATTAGCGCTGCCTCGCGGAATCCTGTGGGCGTCTTTCCAGCTTGCTTCTGACTAACAGACCAGTAGATCAATAAGTGAGTGCTGGACAACTTGTTCGCCGCCATAATTGACCACACTCGTAGCAGAGCCAGATTGATCCACTAGGTTACGGGGAACAAACCATGGGTAGGGGGAAATACAGGACCGGCAAAATAAGCGATGCACCAACCGCAGCCAAATGGGAAGAATCAATTCTGAGACACAAGTTTCAAGGACACAAGGGGGCGATTTGGAGTTTCGTTTTTTTGCATGACGGCGTCCACATCGTGAGTGGTTCGGAGGACGGCATTATGCGCAAGTGGAACTGCCACACGGGACTTCTTGTCGGGGAACAGTGGAAAGGCGGAGGAGGAAGAATATATGCACTGGCACTTTCACCGGACGGGAAGACAATTGCGTGTGGGAGGAATGATGGAAGCGTTCAGCGGTGGACTACGGATGGGAAGATGATCGAAGGCGTTTGGACAGGTCATGGCAAGGCAGTACGGTCGCTCTCGTGGTCACCGAGCGGAAGCCATATTGCCAGCTATGACGGAACAATCCTCATTCGAAACGCAGACAGCGGAGTAGTCGAGGTGGGCCCGATCCACACGGCGCAGGGCAACGTGCGTGCTCTTGCATATTCACCTTCGGGTGAGAGAATCGCATCAGGCGGGTTCAACAAAACAATTTGTATCTGGAATACGAAGACTGGCAAGCTTGTCGTTGGCCCCATCGAAGACATGGGTGCCGCTGTGACGTCGTTGGTGTGGTCATCAGACAGCACCAAACTCTATTCTGCATCAGACAAATTTGCACGCGTTTTTGACAGTGATTCAGGCAAATTACTCCATCGCTTCGAGCACAACAGTTACCTGTGGTCTGTCGCACTTTCACCCAAACATAGTAATGTCTTGGCGTGCGTGGGCCGTGGAGGCGTTGTAGGACTATGGGATACAGAGTCCCACCAGCCACTCGGCCGACCATTCTACCAGAACGGTCGCGGCCTTCTTTGTCATGTGTCATTCTCCCGAGACTGGAGATACATAGCATACGGTGGATATAACAATGAAATCACTTTATGGATGGTCAAAGACATACTACCTCTTCAACTTCCAGCACCCACCCCACTTCTAGTACAAAGGGACAGACGAAACATGGCACAACAGGAAATTCGGCCCAACTCCCCATCTTTATCCTGCCTAAATGTCTGTATTTTTACGTGTAACTGTCTATCTTCTTTGCTTACATTGCTGTGGCAGGCTGATGCTACGGGCGGTGATGACTTCATTGAGGAGGCGCACGATGAACCGTACAATAACTTCTTCCGGGTAAAAAACTCTTGCATTTATTCAAGGCGCTGACACTGATAACAAGTACTTGAAGTCTTCGCAGAAATCCCTTCCATTACCATCGTCTGGTTTGCATCTCACCCCATTGTTTTCTGCTCGCCGCTTGTTGCATGCCTTCTCTCGTCGTTGCCCACCCGCGGACGAGTCTGTTCCAACAGACCGCTCCAAGCGTGGTTTCTTCAGTCGTCATACTCGCTCAAACGCGTCCCTGGAGCTCGCACCCATAACACCCAACCAGCCAGTACCAAAGAGGAAGGTGGGACAAGGCGATGGCGAACAAGTTGATCATGTAAGTGCTGTTTCGACTCTCGCACACTGTTATCTCAATATGGTGGCTGTCAGCATGCTTCCGCGCATAATTCTCTCAGCGCCACAAAAGATAAAGGCAAACAGCGATATGACGGTCCTGCTGCTGATCCGCAGAGCCTACCGTCTGATAATCCCATTCCCCTTATTAAGCTCGACAGCGCAGACAATCGAAACATTTTGGCACAGCTCATGCGCAGACAAGGAAAGAATTCTGCATCTGTCAAAATAGCTCCAACAATAAAACGTCCCGAGGTTGTTGAAGTATATGCCGCGCATGGCTTCCGGGTAAGCTTCACTTCGATTTTATACAGACTTTCATTCTTACTGGAGACTAAATTGACAGAGACTGATTGTAATGAAGCGGAAACGCAAGACAAAGTCGCCCGAAGCAACATACAACATTCCTCTCGTTGCACCAAATACAAGTGGTTCGTCACCGGCGGGACAACTATCGCAAGCGCCCGGCGCTCCTCTCGCTGTAGCACACGGTGGTGGCTCGCTATCGCCGCACGCGGTCCCTGTACAAGCAGGGATGTCATCACACGCCGTGGGCGGCAACGGATCTCCAGTTGTTACAGTCATTGGAGGTCCACATGCATCCCCATCGCACTTTGTCACCAACTACCACACCAGTCACGACTCAGATTCCCGCTCAAGTATCGAAGGTTCCTTTAACAGGTTCCTTGACAGAATATGTTTTCCCTGTGGACACTACCACGAGGATTCTTGATGTAGCCGGGTCTTGATGTCAACTGTGGTTTCATGCCCGCATGGGTTGTAACTCCGGTTAGAAGCTTTCTCTCTCTTCATGTCAAACTCATCATGCCTCATCACATTTTATGCTCCTACTTGTCCTAGATAAGCCGTGTTCACCTATCCTCAGCATTATATATACATGTGTTCTACAACAGAAACACCCTGCGGCCGGTGTTGTACTTCACGGATTAAGCTTCAGAAATACACAGTGGTGGCAACATCGCAATTCGAATAGGCTCACTTACTTGTGTCAATGCAAACATCGATGACATCTGAACCATTGTGACAGGCGCCTTCCCGGTGCACCGGTGAGCGATTGCACTCATCTTTTGCAGCTCCGGAGAACTGATTTTGTGAATGCGAATTGAAGTGGAATAGAGTTTATAAATCTACCTCTACAAGGAAATTGATAGACTCAAAGTCTGTTCCCTCTCAATCCAAGCATGATGGCCACTGCGCCGACTTGAGCTGAAAATATTTTCTCGGATGAGTTCTATTCATAGTCAGATTCTCGGTTTGCGGCAAATCCAAGCTCATCTATTCGTCCTGTACACAGGTTATATGCTCTTGCTATACGCTGATGTGGAACGCTTTCCGCGCATTCATCAACAGATACCCGATGCGACATCCCGGGAGGTGCACATTGCACTGCGTTTTCCAACGTCCAAGGGCTGTTTGCAATGTCAATGTTTTAGACATAATTCCAGTAAATGTGGTCTGACGTCCGCATGTTCACCGAAATCAGCTCGTCCTTAATCCACCCACTTCTTGGTGTGCTCCTCCAGGCTCCAGCTACAATTAGTCATGACCACCTTCAGCCTAACCAAGTCCCACTCCACGCTCCTCGGCATCTCTGTCTCTGCCAATTACTAATCCTACTTCCACCAGCCCTCGAAAATACAACACGACCCTTTTCAGCATGAGGGAACCAGTACTTACTCCCATGAATTGCGATTGTCAATTCCAAGAGATTCGTAGTTGGTGTACTTATTCTCTTGACACTCGGGTTATTCATCACATACATGTTCCATAGCCGGATTGTCGGAGTTGTACAGTGTAGTGGGGTGCTCTTTACGGATGGAGGGAGGGCGGTATTCTGTACGATAATTTTCCTGTTGCTCGTGGTGTTAGAATTTACGACAAACTTATCAGTCCAGTTCGTGTAATCAAGATGATTGACGGAGACCACTCCGTCGTCAGGTCTCTCGAAAACAATAACGATACATGGTTAATCTCTGATTCATTCAAACACAAGATGAATATCCTTCAGCACAAATACTAGTAGCACGATGTGCTTCTTTTACATGCCAGATATCTTTGCGTACCTCTGTCTCTCGTCCTTGCACATGTCACATGCTATGATAGCTCAATCGACTGACTTGTCAACGAGTACTGCAATGTGCTGCGTTGTCTTGGCGGGAGCAGTGCTTTAAAGTTCGGAGCACACACGAATATGCTGTGGCTTTGAACTTCACTACAAAGAAGGACCACCACGATAGTGTGCATTGCGAATATGGTTGCTAGTATGCTAAGTATCGGGAAAGGATGGATGATCGTTTTGATGAAGACCGATGATGTGATCATGGATTCGCAGCCGAATAATGTACTAAGCATCGCCATCATGTTGACCCTGTGAAATGGATAAGCACTGCCTTATCATAACAGGCATCAGTGCATCTAACACACGAACCACCCACTCACCTAGTCAACTTGCCGCTCGATGGAAGACAGTGAACAACCCGGTGAGAAATGATTTGAAGTGTTGCACAATTGATCACGAACCGTGTCAGAGCAAGACTAATATTCATACTCGAGGAACCTTGCGGGTAATTTACAAGCTATGGCTGCTACATTTGCTCACAGCAAAGCTTCAACTCCCAAGTGCGATTTTAAGGGTCACAAGGGTACTATATGGAGTCTCGTCTTCTTGCACGACAATGTCCACATTGTGAGCGGCTCGCTGGACTGCACGATGCGGAAGTGGAATTGCGATACAGGGCGTCTTGTCGGGAAACCATGGAAGGGTCAGGGCGGAGACGTAACTGCACTGGCATTGTCACCAGACGGGAAGACGATTGCGTGCGGGAGGGTGAGTGGGAGCATCCAGCGGTGGACTACCAATGGAAAGATGATTAGTGATTGGGTGGGTCATAGCGAGGCGGTGCGGTCGGTGTCATGGTCTCCAAACGGACAGAATATTGCCAGCGGGTCCAGTGATGGAACGATCCTCATTCGAAAAGCAGGAAGTGGAGAAGTAGAGCTCGGGGTTGGTCTGACTGAGACATGGACGCAGCAGGACTGGTGGAATGATGATCGTCACGGTGGCAACTCAGAGGTGTGGAGTCTTTCATATTCACCCTCGGGTGACAAAATTGCATCAGGCCGGAGCAACTTTACGATTTCCATCTGGAACATCACAACCGGCGGGCGTATCGTTGGCCCTATCAGAGACCTGGGGAACATCGTAACTTCGTTGGCGTGGTCGTCAGATAGCAGCAAACTCTATTCCGCCTCCGACAAATTCGCACGTGTTTTTGACACCATCACAGGCGAACAACTCCATTGCTATACACACGACGATGACCTATATTCAGTGGCGCTTTCACCAAAAAACAATGTCTTGGTCTGCGTGGGTTGGATTGGTATTGCACAGCTATGGAACACAGAATCCCACTACCCACTCGGCCAATCCCTTCGCCTGGATCGGAAAACTATTCGTTGTGTGTCATTCTCACAGGACGGGAGATATCTAGCGTATGGTGGATATGATGGGAAGCTTACTTTGTGGATTGTCAAAGACATGGCTCCTGAGCTTGTGCACCAGGAAACTGAATTTGACTCCCCATCTTCAGCTCGCCTTAATGTCAGTGCTTACATTTGACTGCCTGCCTCGTCTTGCTCACATGAACATACAGGCTGATGCTGCCAAGTCACTGGGTAGCGGCGGCAGCATCGAGGAGGTACAAATTCAGGGACGAGACACACAGGGAACTCGACCCGAGTCATCATCATCATCTTTCCTCAATGTCAGAACTCTTGCGTTTGACTACCTGTATTGTTTTGCTCACAACTTTGTCTTAGGTTGATGCTACGGGGGATGATGGTATTGAAGGGATGCACGATGACCCATATAACAATTTCTTCCAGGTTCGCTGTGTTTGTCCTGCGAAGTGTCCAGTACTAACGGCAATCGACAATTGTTTGTAGTCGTCCCGAATATCTCTATCTCTTCCTGCCATGACATGGGGTCCCCCTCAGCTTCCCTCCATTCGACATTTCTGGAATATGATATCACGGCACCGCTCGCCAACAGACGGGTCTGTTCCACGAGAGCGGCCCAAGCATGGTTTTTTCACTCGTCGTACTCGCTCGAAGTCGGCCCTGGGGCCTACAACAACCACACCTAACCAACCCACACTACAAGGGAACGCCCCAGTAGGACAAGACGAG
Source organism: Suillus occidentalis (assembly GCA_016628085.1). Lineage (NCBI taxonomy): Eukaryota > Fungi > Basidiomycota > Agaricomycetes > Boletales > Suillaceae > Suillus > Suillus occidentalis. The sequence goes on from JABBWB010000551.1 coordinate 14,425, forward strand.
CACGAAGGTGAAATGGATGATAATGTAAGTCCGTTGTCGGCTTTCGCGCTGTCACTTCAACATGATGGAATGCAGAGCACACCGAAAAGTCCTGCGCTTCCTGCCAAACTTAACAGCGAAGAGAACCGAAACATTTGGAGACGGCTAATGGGTGCTCGAGAGCAGGATTTCGCACCTGATAAAATAGCTCCAGCAATGAAGCATCCCGAGGTCGTTGATATACATGCCGTGCGCGGGTTCCGGGTAAGCTGCAGTTATATGCTATAAACAATTGCATTCTCACCAACGAGGGAAATTTTAGAGATTGGTCGTAATGACACCAAGACGCAGGAAAAAGTCATCGGCGGTAACGTGCGGTGCCCCACTCACTGAAGCTCGCATGAGTGGCACGCCGCAGCCGCCGAGTTCATTCTCCCCGGCTGGTACATTGTTGCAAGCCTCGTCAGGGCAAGGAATGTCATCATCGCCGGCCATTCATGGAACTTATTATGTGCAAGTTGTTGGAGGTTCATCATCACACACTTCCAGGCCATCGCATTTTATCACAACTGATCACACCAACCACGACTCTGATTCACGTTCGAGCATTGAAGGCTCCTGCAACAGGTTCCTGGACAGGATATGTTTTCCCCGTGGGCACTACCACTAGGCTTGTTGCGAGCGTGTGGGCTAGATTTCTTTGAGTTTGACAGCCTCTTTAGTCTTCTCTCGCGAAATTTAATTGATAATTACACTACCGTTTTATCACACTGTACGAGCTCCGTGGTACCGTTTGACAGCGAGTTGGGCTTTAGTCTTCAGAAGAGATGCAAATCGGTCACTGCAATAGTCTTGCTTCCCGCTGGAAAGGCCAAGTCGAGGTTACAACTGTCGGACCATGCAATAACGTTATTGCAACTTGCGACCACGTATTTATTGCTTGAAAGAAACTTGACGACAGTGTCTATCATTCGTCTCGAGGACCAACTGCAACACAACACACTAATTATACTCGCACGACGGAGCTACTTGCCTGTTGGTCGAGGGCTTCTCATCCAAGAATAGGCTGATCGCCCGCCATCAAGCTAAAATAGAAGTAAGCTGCCCCCTCAACTGAAAACTGACCATTCGCGTGATTGCCGAACAGGTTGCCTCAGGACTCGAGCATCACAATTCCAAATTAGCCCCTTTATGTTTTAGACTTGTTTCCACGAACAACGGTGTCACTGGGTTGATGAGATCACAACCATAAGAATAGGAATATGTCTAGGAGGGATGCCCTCACACCTTGAAATGGTGCTTTGTTGTTGTGATCCGCCTGCGAGAATATCAAGGGAAGGTATGTGGGCTGTCCACCACTCGGGCTAGGGGGTCGCATCCGAATATCCAGTTTCGCGCTAATTATGAGGTATTTCGGATGGCGCTCTTGCAACGAAGACTCGTGTATTGAGGAAGTACCGGGTGAAAATAGCCTGTTCGATCAATACTGAATTACACAGCGGGACCCTGGTGAGCCTCTGGGTTGGTCGGCCCTCGGAAAGTAACAGAACGGACCTTTCATTGTTCGTTAACCGGGCTTTATCATCGATCAACCGTGTTCGAGTCGACTAACAAACTCGTCGTTTGCTAGGTACCGTTTTTTTGTCAATATAATATAAGCTGCTTATGAATTCGAAATGTGTTTAGCAGTCGAATCACCATAACGCTGAGATGGTGGTACCATCTCATTTTGAATGGTCATATGTAGACTTCAGAGTTCGGATCTGTGTCAGTACATGTTCCCAGTCCCGGAGTGGTGGTGGTTGATCTAGAGAACGTCGTCAGCCAGGCGCCTGTTTCAAGACCAACTTTGAAGTTGAAGTACTACGTGGTCGTGAGGCAGTGTTATTGATAGATTGACAGGTAACGTGACTGGGAAGTTAACGACGCGTTATTTACTAATGTTTGGGTAGTGTTCGAGTGTGATATGTATGTGAGATTGTGATTTGTATAAGCTGTTCCACCAATTTTCTTGTTACTGACATTGTTGGCTTTGACTCTGCTCATTACAGCAGGCGGCGACGAGGAGTGTCTCATTCTAACTTCTTCTGATTCTCGTTCACGTCTGCCAGTGTACTTGTATACCACCAATCCCAAGTCTCATTACATACCACAAGCATCTAACTACGAATTCATTAGCATCCAGCAAGAATGACCATGGACGTCCCAGCACCAGAGGCCAACGACGTCTTCTCCCTCTCCGACCATCTTCTCGCAGAACGTCTTCAGTTCGTTAAAGAGGTGCGTTCAGTACTTGTCCCCTCTTCCGAATAAGTTAAATGAACGTCAATCAGATCGGCTTCGGAAACTGGGGCAGCGTTTGGCTGTGCCGCCCCAAATCCAATTCCTCATCCGACAAGCACAAGGACGTCGAAGTAGCCGTTAAGCTCGTCCACCGCTCCAAGACCAGCACAACGGCTGCGCGTGTGCGTTCGCTGTAAGTCCGCTTGCCTCGTGGCCCGCCTAACACGTTTTTGACATATTTTTATATCTTTATTCACGCGTAGATGGAACGAGATGAAGATTGTACGGTCGTTCAAGGCCGACCCGCATCCCTCGATCATCCCATTTCACTCGTTTATCATCACCCCGTCATACGCGCTTATCACAATGTACGTCCTGCTTGACGCGTTTCTAACTTCATGGTTAACAACATCACCTTGTGTTGCAGGGCATATCTACCAACCCTCGTCCCTGTTGAGGTATCCGAACCCCGCGCCAAGGAATGGTTTCGCTCACTGTTGAATGGTGTCCACTTCCTCCACGAGCGTGGGGTCGTGCATAACGATATAAAGTACGTCATTGACCCGTTCCGTCCATGCTTTTGTATTACACTTTGCTAACCAAATTTGCATGCGCTACAGACCTGCCAACATCCTGCTCTCCCACAAGAATATACCCGTATTGGTCGATTTCGGGTTCGCAGAGAAGTATGACCTTTCTTCCCCTAAAGCATTCCATAGTAATTTGACGTACGGCACCCCTGAGGTTCGCACTTTCTCCGCTCTACTTTTGTGTTAACGTGATATTTAAACTTTGCACGGCATGCAGTATCTCTCCCCAGAACGTGCTCGTGGCCTTCCCCATGACACCCGGAAGTCTGATATATGGTCGCTCGGTGTTACCTTTTTCGAGATATTGGTTGGTCGCACACCATTTGAGTATGAAGAGGGCGAACAGTTTGCAAGTAAAGCAGACTTGGAGAAGTACTGGGGCAGGACAGTGAGTATATTTCTCAGGGTTTCAAGTCTAACATGCAGGCGATTAATTATGCTCATCACTCAGATGCGCGGCAAATGGGTAGGCGCATACACTATTCCCAGGCCCGCGGAGAAGCTCCTCAAGCGCATGATCGTTCCCAATGCGGATTTGAGGTGTACGGCAAAACAGGCCATGGGTGATGTGTATTGGCAGGCTGCAGCTGCAATTGCAGTTCCAGATAAGCATGTACATAGTGAGTTGTGTCTCATCCTCGTTAGAACGCGCATACTTATCATTATTACAGAAAAATCTGCCTCTGCCGCCGTCCCTCCTGCGAAGCAGACGCCGATCCACACCCTTTCATCCTCATTCATATCTCCCCCATCTAAAGATACATCCACTCCAAAAGATGCCGTACCCAAAGACGTGCCTGTCTCGCGGCTTCTTGACATGTCGCTCCTCTGGTCCTCCAATTCTCACTCTTCATCAAACTGCTCGGCGTCCCGCTCGGTCTCCCGCACACCTGAAAAGGAGATCCAGGAGGACACCCGCACCGGCGAGAGGCACCATGCACGATCAAAATCACAACCCAAGCTCCGCTCACCTTACCCTCACGCGGACGGATATCGCCAAGGGCGGAAGTTGTCGACTGTACAAGGATCGCCTGCTGTCAAAGGCGCAAAGAAGCTTGGACATACTCCCCTCAGTCCCGTTGGCGCTACAAACATGAGTGGTAACACGAGCAGCAGCTCCGGGTTGTTCTCGCTCACACCAGTCCGAACACCGCTTGGACCAAGGACTTCTTCGAATCTTGCTGTTAGAGATCTAGAAGGCGGTAGAAAGAAGGGCGTGCGGACAGGGAGGGAGAATACGCCACGTACAAAAGAAAACTTGCTACTCGCAGATAGCAAAGAAAACACTCCCCATAACAAAGGACACGGCGCACCCAAAATGAGCGGTCGCAAACCCCGCTCGCGTTCTCGAGCGGGCGTATTGGCCGACTTGACGGGTTTTGCGAAGAATGTGGATTTGGGTGCGCATGGGCTGCCAAAGGCGAGGGCGAAGGGCACTTTGCGAAGCGTTTCGGATCTGCGAAATATTTCCAGGACGGATGTTAGGAGCGCGTCGAGACCGGACCTCCGCGATACATCGAAGACGGACAATCAAAGCTTATCGTGGACGGACATTAGTGTCGGACAGAACACGTCGAGGGCTAGTCTGAACGAGCACCGCACTCCCAAGGCTTCTACTGCAGACCTCGCGAATGTATCGACTACCGTCAATGTCAGCGGTATGGCCGATACCACGTCCTCGACCGTAGGCAAAGGCAGTGTGCGTGACCGTATGCGTGAATGGGAGCGCGAACGTGAACGATTGCGAGAGATGGAGAGGCTGACGGAAATGCAGCGCGAAGCTGAGTCTATCATGACGTCGGCCAACGGAAACATTAACGATGATGATGAGACGGAGTTGAGCGACGAAGAAGTGGAATGTGCGATTCAAAGGGAGGAGGCTCAGGAGGCGCGTCGTTCCCCCGTTTCGAGCGGCCAGAAGAATCCCGTGGAGATGCACGTGAAACAAGATGCGAAGACAGAAGAGACGGATAGCGAGATTGATCCAAATATTACGAGCTATCGTGCTGATTTGAGCGCGGAGCATATTGAGATTGCGAAGATAGGGGTGAGGGCGAGCGCGCAGTTGTTGGAGATGAACAAAGGGAGTGTTTCGGTGCTTGGGATGGACAGGAGCTATTCAGCGTCGACGGCGCCTGGTAAGTGGTTCTTTGCATGCATCTTTTTATAGGATATATACTGACTGATGGCGTGCCAGCTGAATGTGATCTTCCAAGTGAGATGCGCCGGGCGAGTGAGTCTGGACTCGTTGGACTCAAACAAAGCGTGAAAGCTTCGATTGGTTTGTCCTTCCTTCTCTGATTACTACCCATTTATCTTATTCTGGACTTTGACGATACAGACAAAGGCGTTCGGATGTACAAGTCCTCGACGCTTGGTCAAATCACGAATGGTCGTACAACGCCTGTGTGGTGTGCTTCCCCGGAGCCCATCGAGTTTGAGCAGCGCCGCTCGGGTGAAGCTGGGCGGTTCAGCTACGAGGATATTCGCCCAGAGAACTCCGCTGAGAAAGAACGAGAGATAGCTCTTGATCGAATGAATCTCTGGATTCAGAATGTAGAGAGTAAGCGCATTCACTCTCGTTCATAGGGTGCGGACTCATGCAACTCATCTTCAGGAGTCGTCGAGGAAACGCGCCAGAACTTTGCCTATGCGTCCACCAGCATCACTCCACCTCCTGCGCTTCCACTCTCGCCGCCCATTTCACGTTCTAATTCGCAGGCACTCAATGCCAATACGTCGCGTTCATCTTCGCGCCTTCCAAGGCGCATGCTTGCCGCGAATGAGATCTTTTGTAATGACCCTAATGCGCCGCTGTCCCCTGGGCGATCGGCACTTGCGGATCAGAGCAACTTGTTGTCGGGATATAGGTCTCCCGATGACTCTGGTTTCACCCAGCGTGCTGGTGTGCCTACCATTAATGTGCCTGCTCAGACTCCCCGACGTCAGCGTCGTGCCACAATCTCGACGCGCTCGCCGAAGGTCAATGAGAACGACAGTAGATGGGGTAGGGCTCGCCTTCGAAGAGAAGGGAGAAGTCGCGGTCCCAGGGAAATTTAGACAGGCACATCAGGCCTGTAGATAAGCTGGAGTTTGATCTTACGAAAGGTGGGTTCTCTGCATGTTGTAATGAGTTCAGTTGCTAATTGTTCTCGAGCAGAAACGGTAACAGCACCTACGCCCCGGTTGTCTGCCGTACTCGATCGGAATCTGTTCATCGCGCCTCCAATCACGCCATGGTCGGGCGATATCGATGGGATTGGGATGCATACACCTCACCCGATCAGACAACGGTCGATTCTGTTCGATGACAGTGATCTCACTGCGTCCCCTTTCCATGTTGAACCTTATCCACCGCGCAAGTCTGGGGAGCAGATGGTCATCAACTCGCCTGATCTCCGTCGTGTGGAAGGCGTCTACGACCGTTTCTCATGTCTAC
>JABBWB010000552.1:0-20455 GCA_016628085.1 Suillus occidentalis
CACCGCAACCAGCGTGACTGTGCCGTTTCGCAGTGTGATGGTTCTGAGTCGAGATGTGTCACATGCATCTATTCAATTCGCGGCACCATGATGATGGAGATCGACGTTCGTGGCGTCTAGCATAGGCCCGAGCTGCGCAACCCCTCCGCAAATGACCCAGTGATATGATCATGGTGGGGATCAAAACAGTGTACTAGTATGTAATCTTGATGTAATCATTTTCAGCATCAAAGTATTCACACACGGCTCAACAAGTCGCCACGGTCACGTGACAAATAGGACGCGTCCTTGTGACCTAAACTCAAAATTCCGATTGACGGCTGAACATGATGATTAAAAATGGGAGGGGAGGAGGGGGGGGGGGGGGGACATTGTATACTAGGTCAGATTGCACTCCTCGGTCTCTTCGCGAAAAAAACAACTGACTTAAAATTGCATTTTACAGATTCAATTTTAATGTGTCTGTATTTCGTCGCGAATTCAACGTGCTTCTGTGTATCATCCAATTTGAAGTTTAACGACCTTTGAGCGTGAACACTGTCAACTTGGTAGGTCGAATCCATAGACTACCTTTTACCTTCAGCGTTCAAAACTTACATCTCTACTTCATCCGTGACTCTCACCAAGTCTCGCAATCCTGACCCATTACAACTTCGTCTATCATCACCATCACTCAACATAAGGCATTTCTTTGAGGTAAGTTCAGCCGCTCTTCTCAGGGATCTGATCTAACAGATTTATCTTTCTTGAATAGATGACACAGACCCATTTCTCAGCGAGCATCGGCACTCGCAGACGAGCAGGAGAACATATCATAGTAAGTATTCGTTCGCTCTTTGACGTATCTTACTTCTAACAAGATGAAGCGTCAGCGCGATTTCTATCGCAGCGTGACCACTCCACCATCGGCCACTCCATCAGGCCAACCCCACTGTCAACAATGCGCTTGCCACTACAAGACGTGGGCTTGCGCAACTGTCCGTCGGCGCTCAGGCGTCCTTACGCAAGCTCAGAGGTAGTTGCGCGCGTGTCGCCAACTACATAACCTCGGTAGGAAGCAGGGCATAGTAATTACGGTATGTTTGCTTTCGTCCTCAACGTTGCGCGCTCTCACCTTTCGTACAGATCATATTAGAGTGTATTTGTGACGCGCTATCTACCACTTCAAGATCTACATGCTACCATCCATCCATACTGTACCGTACTATACTATACATACTCATACCAAGCGCACAGGAACCACAGAGGAGCTGCATCATCAATTAGTTTACATTCACTACCATCTCCCCCACATTGGACCTACTATCATTTGAAGCCTTTTTCGGACTTTGCATTGCGGCCGTCGGCATCACAGTTAATCAACATGTAACGACTTAGTACGATGATAGTAAGATACACAATGTAACTTGTATAAAACTCACAAATGCTGGCCAGACTCGGACTCAAGCTCAGTAATAAATTGCCGCGCATAAGTACTGTATTGCGGCAGACTTCAACTCCGTGTAGTAACTAGCTCTAGGTGGTAATGCAGCTACTAGTACGTTACACAATGATTTATGTGATGAGCCTAAAGTTACGATAGAGTCCGAGTCGTGATCATCATCATGATGCTAGCATGCCAGCCAATCTAACAATGGTGTCACGGCCTCCACATGCCACATCCGACCATCTCCCCCTCACACATATCTTGAACAGCTGGTCCGATTTCCAGTATCAAGTGATATTGAACTTTAAGGAATTATTTATTAGTAGCTACGGATCTAATTACGATGATAATCAAGCACAATCCTCAATATAATGTTCCGACTCCGTGCCTCAGATGGTGACGGAAAATGACGATCGAAGACCAAGTCAAATATCCCCCAACGAAAACAATGGCGATTGTGCATGGTACAGTTGTTATCGAGGACCGATCTGGAATTGTGAAAATTCCAGCTAAAAAGCCCAGAGTACATAAGGCTACGCTATTATATTCATCAGTACTAGGGTAGGTTTGAGTTATTGCGAGAAAAATACCTTGTCATTCGTAACAAACTAGGAGCGCTGTAGATGATAGCAACCTTCGTGAAGTGGGTGTGCAAGTGGTGAGACTATATTAGCACGCTCAAATGAGAAACGAATGGCAATTGTGTGTTGAAATTAAACGCACGGCAAATTCAAGAGACGTCATCTTTTGCCCAAAATGTTGTGCCACAACACCCGCGAAAATACAGTGGACGCTAAGAATAAGCGAGAGAGAGCATAGAGCTCTAGTTATCGTTTGAGAACCGACATTTGGAATAGCGAGTATACTAGCATCTACTGCCATAATAACGCCCGCCTAAGGAGGGACGAGCGCGTAGAGATTAAAAACATATATGTTGATAGTAGGTCACATACCAGAGTGCTGTGTTTTAAGATATCGTCGTTAAAATGGTCGAGGAATTTCCTGATGTCAAGCAGATTGACAATACCGTCAACACGGAGTTTTTCGACGTGTTCCAAAACCACTACTGGAACGCCAAACATGGCACATGTCGCCAACAAAGACAGAAACCGGACATTTCGTTTTCGTTCACTTCCTTCAATCGAGTGGGCCCGCATTAGACGAGCTTCGGGCAAACCATAGTAATTGAGAAACTGGTGATGGCCTTCGCTACAAATTAAACATGAATTTTGATGCGTTGATCCAGCAACCTACGCAGTACACTCCATATCCTTCCTACAATTTTACATGAGTTTCAGTTGGTTCCCGAATAAAAGCCGCAATTAAGGTGAGCGCACCGCAGAATGCGACACCTTGCTCTTTCAAGGATTGATTGGAGTTAAGAAGATTCTCTATGAAATTTAGATTAGAAAAAGAAAAGTTATGCGATGTTGTAAGACATACCAAAGCTAATGAGGCGAGCAATCACTTTCTCCATTTGATCGGTGCTCCAAAATAATGAAGCCGCAGTTGATTGTTCCAGGATTAACCCCTCTATCGTTCGTGCCCTTTCAGCCATTGGTTGGTACCAAACGTGCTTCTTACCTGCTAGAAACCATTCTAAGTGAGCTCGTAGCTCAGTGGCGTCAGAGGGTTGCATATCATAGTGTCTTGGGAAGAAATCAATGTGCCTCCTGACAGAAAATCGCGTCAGTAGTATCCCATACATCCCATTTCTACCTCATCAAGCAACCAGTTCTCACCAAAACTGTGCCTCTAGAACCTACGTTTGTGATTCCACTCCCTTGCGAAGGCGCACTCCTGAAATAGAAGGTCGGCGTTGAACTCCTCGAACCATGTAATGATGCGGGCGTCCGGGACTACGCAATAGTATTCATAGAAGTCTCCATCTTCTGTTATTACAGGCTCGACGACCATATACCATGCGTCTTCCTGTAACCGCCTACGAGCTGCGCCTATCCAGTTCTGAAGATTTGTTAATCGAGTAGGAGTATATTTTTTTACATCGCTTCCTGTATATGTTTTCTGTCCTATTGTTAGCCATACGGTAGAATGAAATTGCCAATGAACATTAACTTACCGTTGCGATATCGAAGTAGTACAATACCCCTGAAGGATGCACTATTCCCTCCCAGACGCCGTAGCTTTGATCCCTGTGAAAATGACTACGTGTTTAGTTGGATTTAGCAGGGAAAAGAGTGACTCGTCCCACCCAAAATCGTCCACTTGTTTGCACTTTATAGAGTAGTCGGCGCCAAGCGTAGAATCACTAGAATCATGAAGAAAATTAGAGATGACCATGAAAGGCCCACCGCGGCAGCCTGGTGCTCCGAGTCAGGCTGACGCCGCAGCGGCTGTGGCACGGTTACAGTGAACTCACACTGCATGGTAGTGACCAGCCTAGTAATACTGATAGTCACACTAGGCCGGGCGGCCGCGATGTTTCAAGTTGAAGAACTTACCGCGTCACAGCTTTTGAATACCGTTGCAACTCGGATGGCCATGAGGGTATGCCTCGCTTCAACAAATCGGCGTCTGTACTAGTAGGAGTGGTAAGAGTCTGGCTTGGAGTCATTGCCATCTCGGTTGATGTCCGACTCGGACGTACTGCCGCGACAACTAGACGGTAGCCTGAGTACTGGCAGTACTAGTATATGAGCATAAGCTTGGGATACCGTGACTGCAAGTCGTAAAATTTACCACGCTAGGGTAGCACGTGACTGTTAACCCATAGTACGGTACCTGTAGTCAGTGTACTTATCATTAGTACTACTATGTAGTATGTACTTCACGACCCGGAGAGTGACATTGTGTTAAGAACCATGCCGGAGGGTCGGATTAGGAAGGAAGGGCTTGGCCTCAGCTCGTACGCTGTGCCCCTTACCCGAGTATGTGCCCCACATTTCGGAATGAAGTCCAGAGGACATCCAATGAAGTTCAGTTGAACATCCAAAGGTAAGGCAATTCTGGTGGAAGAGCCCAGAGGACTTCCGGAAAGCGTGGGAAAGTCCGGATATGATATCCGGAACTGTAGGAACTCGTCCGAGACCATATCCGAAGCGTGGGAACTAAATCCGGACGTACGTCCGGAAATAGGGAGGCTACTTAGAACAAGTCCAGAGGTGTGGAAAGAGTTAAAGACTACTTCAGGATAAATCCCAAGTAGAAACTAACAGAGGAAAGGCTGCAGCGGACTATGTCCGAAGCAGAAGGGAACAGGATGGGATGTCCAAGATTGGACCAGAGGAAGAGTGACGAAGGATGTCCGGAGGAACATAGGATGAGGGATGTCTATCTGGACGCAGTCCAGGATAGTCACGGATAAGCGGAGGATAACGAATAGCTATCCGGATGAAGTCCGGAATAGTTACAGATAAGCGAAGGACGAAGTAGGACTATCGGAATGAAGTCTGGAATAGTCAAGGATAAGGAATGACAAGGAATAACTATTGGACAAGGTCCAAAAGTAACGGAGGTTAAGTAAAGACAAGGATTAACTATCGGACAAGGTCCCAGATAGCTAAGGATAAGGAAAGACTAGGAATAGCTATCGGACATAGTCCGGAATAGCTTAGGATAAGGATGGACAAGGATTGACTATCGGACGAGGTCCGAAAGTATCGGAGCATAAGGAAAGACTACCGAAAGGTAGAGTCGGAGCATAAGGGACTCAATCCCTAAGACAAGAGAGATGGAAATAACGTTAATATTCGAACTGAGGTACTACAAGTATGTACGGAGGTTTATATACTAAGGCTCGAGGCTATGTACGAAGTATAAGCAAAGACTATCGCTAAACAATGAAAGCCGGAAGTTAGAATCACAAGTAAAACGGAACAGAAAACATAACTAGAAATGAAACACAGGTAAACGGATCATGGAATGTAGTCGGATATTAAGGATTACCGAGAAGCCGGAAGTAAGGAATACCGAATAATGGAAAAGGCTGTGATAACGTTATATGCACAGGAAAGCTTATCGTATAGTATTAGAAATGGAACTGGACATCAGACCGGAACCTGATATAGGTCCGGAAGTCTGGATCCGGAGCGCGGGAAAGTAGTCCGGATATATCCGGACAGGTTCCGGAAGTCTAGAGATCCGAAGATCCGAAGATTCAGGGGTCAGGGGTACAGGCTGGCTGTAGCATTCGGAAGGCTAGACATCAAGTTGGATGATGGACGGAGGTAGCAGGGCTGATCCTACTGAAGTATAGCATGCGCAAAGGAAAGGATGGTAACAATAGGGATGGGAAATGGGGTCCGGAGTATGGGATATGACACATTGCTCGGCATGTCTTTCAAGTTCCTTCTGTTCTATCTCCTTTTCTGACCATATGCAGTCTTTTGCACCGTCTGCCACGACATCTTTCCACCACCATCACTTACCAGTACATCTAGTACTCACTTGCGTCATCCAACGGAACATAATCATTTTCCTTGCTCCCTCGACACATCGCTCAATACATCTCAGAACAATCTATGAAAATCCACTGCGTCCTTACATTTGGATCACACCTTTGACACTCCCGGTTCTGCATCGGCGCTTCTCCATCCGTTCTCCCTGCGAAGATCGTCCACATCAATTCTCGCAAGCTCCTGTGACATGCGCACGGATCCGGAAGGCGATAACGAGAATTTGTTCAAGGCCATCGAGTTAAGCAGTGGAGGTTCTGATGTGAGCGATGCTTTCATACATCTATCTGCCATATCCTATCTTCGATGCTTCCACTTCTCGTCCACTTTGACTTTATCTTTGTATTTCTTTTGCGAATCCTCTATCTACTTCATCTGATGAGTTTTATTTTATCTCCGTTGTGCTCTCTATTCCGCTTGGCGTAGTATGTCTTACTTGGCGTCTTTTTGTTCAGCGTTCGCAGGTTGCTTGTACTTGCTTATTTCCCGATCTTCTTCTGCTGTAGCCCTTTTGAAAACTGACCTAATTTCGGCACTTTGTTTGTGAGATTTTGTTCTGCTGGTCCTGCTCGCCTCCACCCCGCACTCTGACCTCCCTCCTATTCGAGTCTCTTCCACCTATCTCGTTTCCGCTCATCCCTTCGCTCCTGCCAGTGACCGGTCATTTTTGTTTTCCAATCACCAAACGTATGTTGAGCATATCTATCACCTTCAAATTCTATATGCTGATGATCCATCATATCTCATTCGATATTTCTTTGGACGCCCACACACTCGCTCGTTCGTTCGCCATTAGTACTATGCGTGATAATGCACTCTTTCACCCTCCTTCGTTCTCTGTTATCCGAACACTATTCCATCACTCGCGCCATGAAATGCGCTGTTTATACTCCCTGTTTTCCCATTTCTTTGGTCTCACCATTGTCGGTCTCTGCATCCATTTGGGACGTGGTTTTGTTATAGATGGAAAGGATTCTTCCTTCAACGAACGGCAGATCCCTCTCCGATTCTCCCTTTCCCAACTGGCTATTCGCTCTTTGACAATCTTGATCTAATAATCACCAGCACATCCGAGTGCATCCCATCCTGCCATTGCTTACTTATGAGCAATCAAACTGGAGTCATCACACATTGTTTTAATTCCGCATTCAAGCGTATACCATCACCGCCTCTTCGTCATCGCTTTCGTGCCTACTACCCCCGTTCCTGTCCCCATCACTTCTCGATTGTCCTTTCTTCGGTGCGCGTTCGTCAATTCCGGGACATTGAACCGCTTGCAGAGGCTTATTCTTGGTTCCTTTTGGATGCCCATGGCCGCATCTAAGGAATTAGACTTGGGCCAGTAACATAAACTTCGATCGGACGAACTTCAGGCAAAGTATTAGGGGTTCGAGTGACTCCGTTGGGTTTTGAGCTTCACTACCAGCAGGACTTCCGACTCTACCAGTACTACTGGGTGACCGTAGTGGTGACAGTGTTGGAGTCGAGGCTCTGGGTTACCGTGACTATCATTGAATGGTACTGTATCTCATATATGCCCCGTAATCAGGCCACCTTGAGCTGACTAATATCTGAAGTTATGGGCCGAGCCTTGTAGGCACACACTCGACAACAGAGGTACTAAATCTCGTCTATTCTAGTGATTTGCTGTTGAATTCGTTAAGCCCACAGTGTTTCCGAGGCTTCAGGTTGATGGCTTTATCACTCTGCGGGCGGCTGCACGACAACTATCGAGTGACAGAACATTTTGGCAGGCTTCGAGGTGTCCGATTGTCCTAGTAGTCACATTGGTGCGTTATACCATGTGCATGCGAGTGGCAGGTACAAGTGACCGCATATTATTGAATAACCCTCGATTTCTTTCGAACACTACAATTTTAATAAAATCAGTATGGATATCGTAAGGTGCCGACAAGCTCTCCAGAATCCTGGAGCTTCAAGGTGTGAACTTCAAAGTTCGAGGACGCCCAGGGAAAGTCACATTCCTCATGCTACTTGTCACTATGATCATGATCGGTAAGCATACGTCCAATTTCCCTTGAAGATCTATCATTTAATCAATAGCAAGGTTCATGCACATACGTGTGTGTGTTCTTCATTTCGACGCCACTCGTTTTGAAGACAGAACCAATGATTTTTTCGACTTCTGCGGTCTCAGGCTACCTTGCGCTTGTCTCGATGTCGACGAATCTGTACACGAGGATGATCATAATGGCTCCATTTCTTTGGCTCTGGACCACATGCTTTTTGGGCACCGCAAGCGCACTTGAAAAGTATTCCAAGTGTGATCGTAGTGCGTGCGTCAGACGTACTACTCTCCGAGTCCCGTTTGTTTCCTACCCCTTCATCATCTCATCTCGCACAAGGACACTCTACGACAGGACACTTTAGATGATAAGGTGACAAGCTGCGACATTGAAGTTGTCGTTGACTTGCCTCTTCGTCTTCTTCCACATTATGAAAGAGTTACTGCCGTGACATTGCCGCGGTGATCATCCATAGTGATGTGAGTCATTGGATACTCTTTATCATCATTAGTATTGATCTTTCTGGCAATGATCACTTCCCACCGTAGTTGCGACATGGCGGTCGTAATTTCGAAATCTGGCAGGAGCCCTTTCCTGCACAGGGAAATCAGGAAGGGCCATCATGTGACGATGTCTCGTTTGTGTACGAGATGTTGGGCATAAAATTCATCACAGCCCGTCCTCCGAGCATCTAGAGGGACTCATTTGTCCTAAACCCAGTGAAGTTGAATCAATTTCATTAGTTTTTCAGGGTGTCAAAATCAAGCTCCATGATTTAGCATCAACTTGTGTGAGTCACACCGGAAAGAGGTCAACCTGTTATCAATTTAACATGATCCAGACTTGATACTAATCTTACTAGTAGGCTTAAGCTATCTGTCGGTGCATCATGGGTCATCATCATCATGATTATGGAATGTTCAACCTTTCCAAGCAGGCTAAATATTTCCCAACCGCCGCAGTGCGGTAAACCTGGTCACTGGTCACCCTTGCTATCACCGTGACCTCCATCATGTCGGACGTGTCGACAGCTGCACCATATCCTCTGTTCTCACCTCCATTTCCTTGATCACCGCAGCTGCTTGTTTTTCTTCACCATACTTGACAACGTCGAACACCGACTGCCAATCAGTGCCCGTCTTCTCCCTACAGATCATGATGCGCTTCACCGCTGGTGCAGGACTTGGACTCGGTGATGACAGTAGTAGATCCTTGTCAAGCTAAAATGTAAGCAACTATGACTACAGAAGCTTCTCGCGGCGAGCACTTACAACTTGAACTTCTCGATCCTTCCGAGTCCGAGTCACATTCAGACCCGTCAAACACCCCAACTGCGCCTTTGATTTTCGAAGCGCTGCAGCCGCGCCATCATGATTATGATGGTATGACTCGGAAGTGCGGTAGTTAGCAGTCAGAGGGACTAGGACGTGTCCAGTACCGAGTTCTGGCGGTGAGTCAAAGTGACCGTCACCATCGATTGCGAAATGGTTTTCGCTGATATTTGTCCAAGTCGAAGTTGTCATGATGGCAGATGTCAGTGAGCTTGGCGGTTCAACTTCAAGTCCCCCAACAGGCCAATCCGATGAGTCAACTTGAGGGAACATCCCAGACTCGGATTGTCCAGTGAATATTGGTATGTTCGACTTGGAGTTGGGTTGGACTCGGAGATGCGCCATGGACATGTCCTCTAAAGGCTTGAGCGGCGAGCCAGACTCGAATGAGGGCTGATTCAGGCACGGAATGGTTGGAATGATTGTATCTGCCAGTGCATCCTGAGGGTAAGATATCATGATAGTAACCTATACCGTTCGAGAAATCTCAACGAGCTCTTATACTAGCTGTCACGGTCACGGTGGTGTTGTCAATGTAGGACCCTGACATACTACCAGGTTTGGTACTATGTGCGGCGGACTAGGTACGGCAATCGATGAGGAGAAGATGGGGCTAGCCTCGTTGCATGTGAAATACCACACCAAACTTGGCAACATTTGGTGGGATACACAAGCCCTTGAAACTCCGGACATTACCAAGAATGGAACAGTAATTTTATCGTGAACACGTATTACGACTAAACTATCAAGCGCTGGGATTTTCATTATAAGCAGTGACTTACAGAGACTCAATGTAGCTTGTTATGTACCAGTACAAAGGATCACTGCGATTGAATCGCCTTCTCGCTGACGAGTCACTAGCTAGAGTCACGCCAGGACTGATCAGTCGAGGCACGGTATATGATTGGCCGGGAGATCAGCGAGGAAGGACTCTTTGAAACTCCGATTGGCATATTAAACAATTACCTAGTAACGCTCACGTACTAGCAGTACTAGTGTCTCATTTGAAACCCCATCCATGGAAAACATGCACTTGGCTGCCACTGCTGCTACTTCCTACAATGAAGAGACAACTCTGACTCAAGAGCCTTGCCCCTATCCTTATGTGCCCATGGCTCCTCCGAGCCAGGCCAGCCACCACTTGAAGTCAAAGCTTTCTTTTCCGAGTCCTTCACACTCGCCTCCAAGCTCTCCTCCATCAATTGGAATATCAGGTATCGACTCTTATTCACCATGATACTTTATGGATGGACTCAAATATTGTAACTGTGGTAGAGCCCGGGAGTAATATCGTCTCAGAGGATGAGGACTTCCCTGTGACACCCAATTCTCAGCGGTCCGGTGGTAAACGCTGCACCGATGATTCCTCCCCTCAACAAGAATCAAGTCACCCTTCGGAGTCGAAGGGGCACACTCCATTTCACCATTCTTATCACCACCGGCCACCGGTGTCAGGCTATAGGTGCCACAATCGTGCTGAGCATATCTTGCTCAGACATTCATGTAACCAGTACTCAGAAGATTTGAGCACTGAGGTACGCCATATGTTGAACATATATAGTTCTTACATATTAATCGTCACATTTGTAGGATCAAGAGGCGTTATTAACACATATAGAGTCTCTGAGCACGCACACCTTTCACTGCGCTCTTCACTACAAGGAAGCGGTTCGTGAGACTTTACGCATGGAATACTTGTACAGAGGCTGGCTGCTTGAGTCGTCAAGAAGGCTGAGCACCTTCAACGAATCCCTACATCGTGAATCGGCAACGGAGCTTGGGAAGGCAGATCATGAGTTGCGTTGGCTAGTGCGCGTGCTTGTTGATCGCGGGAGACCGCCCAGTGCGGCTACCTCTCAAGATCATGATGTCCAATACCTTACTGCGGCTCGAGAGAGCACTAAAACAGCTCTCGGTCATGCTGATGTTGAGATTGCTGTTTTGAAACAAATTCCCATTGGGCAGGCCCAGGAGGACAATCGTGGCGACGAATCGGAAGCTGGCCGAGTTGCTGTTGTGTTGTAATCGTAGTAAGTCCTCTAGTAGTATGTAGAATTATCAATTTGCATCGCTCACGTTCTTTCTAGGAAGGAATAATTCCTACTTGCCGCCGATTTGAATAGAGTCCTCATGCCTCGCTGTTTTTCAATTGTTGTATTTTAGTTTGCAGTTTCATAAATGACTGGGAGCTGTTTCCTATCGCAGAATTCAAAGTCTGACTCGGAAACGGCTTCAATCAAAAGTGATCGCAAGACCGACCTTGACTCTTATCACTGACCGCTCGTCGTGATGTATCCCAACGCTAGCCATCATCCGAATGAAGGTGACTGGGAGGAGACACCGGGACGCAGAGGTAATCCGAATTGGAGTCATGGGTCGGGTGTGCGTCTAGCACCGGTACCATCTACTAGTAATTGTTTGCGTCCCATGGCGCCGCAGACTACATACGTGTCTCAGCTAACCGCAGCCCTCGGCGATCACCATAATGATCGTGGCCGCAATGTTCAAGTTCACCTACCTCCAACATTCACAATCCCATCGCATCATCCGCGTCCCAACGATCCACTTTTGATGCGCGCCGCGGCGCCTCAGCCAACTCTCGCCAATTCTCTGCCTCTACCAGTCCCATCTGGTTCGGACGATCCAGGTGCCATGCAACCACCGACTCAGATGCCTCTTCAAGTTCCCACCTTCGGCCATACTAGTCATCAAGGCAACTATTTGCCTTCATCAATCCCATCCGATCTGCATCCAGGTGCCACAGCACCGCCTCCGCTTACCTTGAGTGACTCCGAGTCTGATTATCGAGGCAATTGGCCTCTATCAGTCCCGTCCAATTCTCATCCGGCTGTCATGCCACAAATGCGTGCACCTCCCGGGCCGTCCCTCAACAATTATTGCGGCAATTGGCATCCATCAGTCCCGTCCAATCCGTATCCGAGTACCATGCCACAAATGCGGGCATCTTCATCCCTCAACGATTATGATGGCAGTTTGCCTCTACCGCCGTTCATGGTCCCATCTCAGGATCTTCGTCCTAGTGATTTGGCCCTAATACTGCCGCCAGCCGTTATGGACTACCAGCACAAATTTCCTCCACCAGTCGTATCCATGGATTGCATTTCTACACTACCACCGGCAGCGCCAGATGATTTACAGCCCCTCACAATGCTGACACCTCCCCCAAAAAACATCAGTCGAGGATCTCGAAAACGCAGTCATGATGATGGTGCGCGGCGATTTATTGAATACGCGGGTCAGCGACAGAAAATATTCAAGCCCACCTCGGTAAGTGCTTCTCTTTCGAAAACGATCATACGTGCTCATAGTCAAATAGTCTGCGCCTTCTACAACGTCCTCCGATCATCTCCCCACTGATTCTACGCAGCCACGTCTCGACCTTCCCCCTCTTAAATATCAACACAATCTTTCAAAACATGAAGATTTCATTTTGGCTGCAGAAACCCAGCTTATCAGTCACGCAGTCAACATCTGCGCGATGATAGAATCCTCAGATAGGGAGGTCGTAGTTCAGGCTGAACTAGCACATGCAGTCAAGAAATGCTTAGAAAAGGCTCATGATATTGGACCCAACTCGGCCGAGACGATGAAAAAAGAAGTTCAAGGTAAATCAGATCTCGAAGGTGGACAAAGGATTGATGTAGGTCAACAGATTTCAGTCAATGGTGGGCGGCGACGAATGCGGGATCGTTGTACATGCAGCTCTCCATGCCATTCAAACTCATAATGGCAGCTTCTAAGGAGTCAGCGTTCGCCGTTGTTGAACGAGGCTACGATCTACGTCCCTCAATTTGGTCGGAGATACCGGAATCAGAATTGAAGCAAAGCAAGATCAAACACCTCATCTACGATGCCACGTGCCCGCTCAAATTTATTTTCAAGAAGGGTGACAACACTGGTCAATGGATGGCGTTCGAGCATGACGCACTTCTGGACGTGGTTATTGGCGTAGTGAGGAAACTCAAATACCAAGACTACGTCAAAGATCTCGATAACCTCTATTGCACCGCTACGGCTGCACTCTACTGCGTTTTAAAGCAGTTTTCCCACGGAAAGATGCGCCTTGAAATAGATTTCACGGCCCGTGCTTTCAAATTCATGTACGACCTGTCGAAGGCACATATTAGAGATGTTATCGAGCAGGATGAGATTTTGGCAAAGCGATGGTCGGAATTGAAGGAATATACCATTCGTAGATTAGTTGACATACTACAAGTAGTAGTAGCAGAGTCACGGTCATCATGATGACTCTGATCACATACTGCATCATGATTGGGTAACGTAGCTGCATTACCACCTAGAGCTAGTTACTACACGGAGTTGAAGTCTGCCGCAATACAGTACTTATGCGCGGCAATTTATTACTGAGCTTGAGTCCGAGTCTGGCCAGCATTTGTGAGTTTTATACAAGTTACATTGTGTATCTTACTATCATCGTACTAAGTCGTTACATGTTGATTAACTGTGATGCCGACGGCCGCAATGCAAAGTCCGAAAAAGGCTTCAAATGATAGTAGGTCCAATGTGGGGGAGATGGTAGTGAATGTAAACTAATTGATGATGCAGCTCCTCTGTGGTTCCTGTGCGCTTGGTATGAGTATGTATAGTATAGTACGGTACAGTATGGATGGATGGTAGCATGTAGATCTTGAAGTGGTAGATAGCGCGTCACAAATACACTCTAATATGATCTGTACGAAAGGTGAGAGCGCGCAACGTTGAGGACGAAAGCAAACATACCGTAATTACTATGCCCTGCTTCCTACCGAGGTTATGTAGTTGGCGACACGCGCGCAACTACCTCTGAGCTTGCGTAAGGACGCCTGAGCGCCGACGGACAGTTGCGCAAGCCCACGTCTTGTAGTGGCAAGCGCATTGTTGACAGTGGGGTTGGCTGATGGAGTGGCCGATGGTGGAGTGGTCACGCTGCGATAGAAATCGCGCTGACGCTTCATCTTGTTAGAAGTAAGATACGTCAAAGAGCGAACGAATACTTACTATGATATGTTCTCCTGCTCGTCTGCGAGTGCCGATGCTCGCTGAGAAATGGGTCTGTGTCATCTATTCAAGAAAGATAAATCTGTTAGATCAGATCCCTGAGAAGAGCGGCTGAACTTACCTCAAAGAAATGCCTTATGTTGAGTGATGGTGATGATAGACGAAGTTGTAATGGGTCAGGATTGCGAGACTTGGTGAGAGTCACGGATGAAGTAGAGATGTAAGTTTTGAACGCTGAAGGTAAAAGGTAGTCTATGGATTCGACCTACCAAGTTGACAGTGTTCACGCTCAAAGGTCGTTAAACTTCAAATTGGATGATACACAGAAGCACGTTGAATTCGCGACGAAATACAGACACATTAAAATTGAATCTGTAAAATGCAATTTTAAGTCAGTTGTTTTTTTCACGAAGAGACCGAAGAGTGCAATCTGACCTAGTATACAATGTCCCCCCCCCCCCCCCTCCTCCCCTCCCATTTTTAATCATCATGTTCAGCCGTCAATCGGAATTTTGAGTTTAGGTCACAAGGACGCGTCCTATTTGTCACGTGACCGTGGCGACTTGTTGAGCCGTGTGTGAATACTTTGATGCTGAAAATGATTACATCAAGATTACATACTAGTACACTGTTTTGATCCCCACCATGATCATATCACTGGGTCATTTGCGGAGGGGTTGCGCAGCTCGGGCCTATGCTAGACGCCACGAACGTCGATCTCCATCATCATGGTGCCGCAAATTGAATAGATGCATGTGACACATCTCGACTCAGAACCATCACACTGCGAAACGGCACAGTCACGCTGGTTGCGGTGGATTTTCAAGACTCACCGTGACAACTTGAAGGCATCATCTCTGAGACCGTTTGGGGTCGTAATCCACGCATTCGGCGGACTCAAGCCTGCCAGTGACTATGATCATACCATGATGGTGACGACGGTACTACTAGTAGTCACGGTAGTCCTGCCAGTGGACCTGCCGCGGCGGCCAGCCTGAGTGACTCGCTCGCTCGGAGGGGCCGCGGCTGTTAACGAGATCAATTTGAATAACTTGAAGTGGCCTGCGCAGGCTAACTTTCAGTGGAAACGAGTAGTGCTAGCCTGATCTTGGAGTAGTAGTAGTAGTAGACTCGTAAGTCAATGATATCGAGGCCATCATGTAACCGTGACCGCTCACCTGATTTGGAGTACTAGTGGTCACATCATACTAGTTCCAACTTCATACTCCGCCCAGCTGCCAGTGAGCACTAATTAACAACCTTCAAGTTGTCACCGCGGTTGTCCTATGTTGCACAGGCTACAGTACCGCTATGCACTTTTCTAAAACGATTTGGGCTGGCTTTTTCTTATTTTTTCTACTAGTAATGGTATCTTGCGATGCTCCAGGCTGCTCTTGGGAAAGGAAGACGGATGTTCGAGGACTCACTAGGCATCGCACAGCTTGTCTTTTTATAAGAGATTCAGCGCCCTTGCAAGTCAGAAGAGACAAGATCGCGCGAAAGGGGCGGCTCTTTCAAATTTACTCCCAAATCCTGTGGCGAGCTCGTCATCGGTGGGTGACTTCTGGAGTCTCGCTTCAAGCTAATTTCGTATCATCATTCTCAGAGAATCTCAGCAGTCCGGCATGTGAGGGACCGTCCGAGTCTGAAACCTGCTCCTTGCAAGCTCCTCAGGTCGATGTCTATGTCACATGGGCCATACTGTGCCTCCAACTTTCCTGCAGACTCTCAGCGCCCCCATGAGGCAGAGGAGGATCGCTTTGACGTTGAAATGAGGAACGATTCTATACATGAGTTGGACTATGACTCAGGTTTGTGGCTCTTTGGCAAACATCCGTCTCTTGGCTTGGACGAAGCTCACATCATTCTAGCCAACAACGCGCCTCCGATGAGACGAATTCCGAGAACTTTCGCTGACGTCGAGCATTCACACGACGATCTTAATCCTTCCGACAATGCTGACAGCTCAACAGCCCAAAGTTTGGCCTCCCAACCAGCCTGAACTAGAATTCAACGCGTTCTTTTAACGCTAAGGGACACACTCCAGACCACCTTCAACGCATTTGGACTCTGCCGACTATATCCTCGCCGCCCTTCCTTTGAGCCAGATACATTGATTTCATCTACGCTACTTGCAAGAACCTCTCCCATGGCTACCCAAACAATAGACTCCCCGCACAATGTTTTAGCGCCGCCTTTCCCCTTTGCTAATATGACCATCTATCGGCTCATGACTTGGATGAACTCTGGTAGTAGTCGAGTATCTGAAACGAAGGTCTCTCAGTTGGTCAAGGATGTTATACTGGACAAGGATTTCGACCGCAAGCACCTCGAGGGCTTTTCTGTGAGGCGAAATTTGCGAGAATTAGACAAAGACGAGAACGGGACACGAGTTTCTTTTCCAGATGACTGGATACAGACCAGTGTTACTATTGACATTCCAACCAAGTCACGAGAGGATGGTCCTCTACCGTATACTATTCCTGGGTTCAATTATCGCCCTCTTGTCGAAGTGATACGCGCAGCTTTTGTGGACGTCCAAGCAAGGGCGTTCCATCTTATGCCTTTCCAACATTTATGGAAGGATCCTTTGGGGGGCCATCAGGAGCGGATCTACGACGAGCTCTACACATCCGACGCCTGGTTGGAAGCTCAAGATTACCTTCAGAAGCTCCCAAAGGAGCCTGGCTGTTCGCTGGAGCGCAGTCGTCGCTGGTTTGATGTTCTTTTCAGACGCCACCCATCTGGCAAACTTCGGCACTGCAAAGGCTTGGCCGCTCTACTTGTATTTTGGAAATCTGACTAAATACGCACGGTCATCACCCCAATCAGGAGCATGCCATCTCGTTGGATTTTTGCCGTCCGTAAGTTCAATCAACATGATGTTTCTCTACTGCTGTTGACAGACTTAGCTTCCTGACAGCATTAAGGATGTCCTGAGCGGCCTGTCTCGCATATCAAAAACTGGTTTAGTATCCCTTCTCACCCATTGCCGCAGGGAGTTGTTTCATTCCTGCTGGGACATCTTATTAGATGAAGATTTCCTCGAAGCATACCACCACGGCATCGTTTTGAAATGCGCCGACGGTGTGTTACGGAGGGTCTTTCCCCGAATCTTTACATACTCCGCTGACTATCCTGAAAAGTATGTATTTCGCCTGTGTCGTCACCGGTGCTAAATCGCTCATCAATTTACAGGGTTTTAATTGCTACCATCAAGGATATGGGTGCATGTCCATGCCCTCGCTGTCTCACGCCAAAAGTCATGTTCAAGTTTCTGGGGAAGGCGAGAGACATGACGAGCCGCGTAGCCAACCTTCGAACATACATAATGCTCAAGGTTACTCAGGCACGCGATTTTATCGCATCAGGACATACGGTAGACGGTGCAAAAGTGGACAATACTCTCGGAGAGGGCTCGTGGGTGCCGATTTTGGTGAGCGCAATGACTTTTGGGGCTTTTCGAACAACTCAGACTATCTGCCGGAAGAATCGTTTCGCGCACAAGCTTGGAAAGTTTGGCCTCGACCCATTCCGCATGCTTGTCGTGGACCTCATGCACGAGTGCGAACTAGGCACCTGGAAAGCATTATTCACCCATCTGATGAGGCTTCTCTATGCCCTTCCTCAGGGTAACCGGCTCGTTGCAATCCTTGATAGCAGGTAGGAGCACTTCATGTGGAGCACTGCAACCTGCTGATGTTGACGGGCTGGCAAGATTTCGAGAGATCCCGACTTTCGGTAACGGCACAATTCGCAAGTTTTCGAATAACACCTCTGAGATGAAAAGATTAGCAGCGCGCGACTTTGAAGATATTCTACAGGTTTTTTCGAGTCATCTAACCTTGCATTTGATTCGCTGACATACTTCCTGTTATTAGTGTGCTATTCCGGTGTTCGAAGGACTATTCCCCCCGGACCATGATACAATTGTGCAATCCCTACTTTATCAATTTGCACAATGGCATGCACTCGCAAAACTCCGGATGCATTCAGACTCTACGATTACATTTCTCAAAAAAACATTCAAGAAACTTTCTCGGAAATTACGGAAGTTTCGAGATCACACTTGTGCCGCATTCAACGCTGTCGAATTACCCAGAGAGAAGGCAGCTCGCCAAAAAAAGGCTTCCAAACGCTCTGAAAACGGTAACACTTCTCAGGAGCCCAGTGGGGCGAGGGTCAAGAAGTTCAATCTACTGACATATAAATTCCATGCGATGGGAGATTACGCGACAACCATCAAGCTCTTCGGGACCACGGATTCCTTTACTACTCAAATAGTGCGTATGTCATGCCTCCTTGCTATATACCCGATGTTAAGTTCGGATAGGGGGAACTTGCTCACAAAGCCCTCAAGGCATTCTACCCGCTGATCAACAAATTGGACACACCAGCACAATTAGCCAAACACGAGCGCCGACGACGTGTACTGCGGCGGGTAGCGGAAGCGGGAGGAAATGTATCCTGCAATAGCAACCAATCGCACGGCGATGCACCCCCCTCAGGATCCTCCGAACTATCCTATCATATTTCAGATTGCCCAAATAATCCTGTCAACCTATTCGCTTTTCTGCGAGAAAATGACGGCGATCCAGCTGTCAAGGTAGAAGCACAACTTATGAATTTCCGTCATACTTTACTAACTGAGGCTGTCAGAATTTCATACCGAAACTAAGGGACCACATTCTTTATAGGCTTCGGGGGTTAGACGTTAGTTACTGCGACTACACCTTTACGGACGACGAACGAAATACGGTGATCATTCCTAACAACACCATCTACTCAGTTCAGACTATGCAAGTACACTATACCACTTACGACTTAAGGCGCGAATACGACAGCATCAACCCTAGGACTCACGGCGACGTCATGGTGCTCTCAGGAGAGCCAACGCCTACCCACCCATATTGGTACGCCAGGGTGTTGGGTATTTACCACATGGAGGTATGGCTCACTGGTAATGACGGGAAACCTTCGAAGCAGCACCTTGAGGTTCTCTGGGTCCGATGGCTGGCAGTGATTCAGGGCTATAGATCTGGCATGAGGCATGCTCGTCTCCCGAAGATTGCTTTCGTGGAGGAGTCCGACCAGGACGCATTCGGATTTCTCGATCCGAGGCAGGTAATCCGAGGAGCCCATCTACTTCCTGCATTTGCTTCTGGACGTGGCGCAAGCTCACTTCGGCAAGGGAAATCATTGGCGCGCCCTGATGGGCAGCTAGACGATTGGGAGGAGCACTATGTTGGAATGTAAGTGCGAATATTCTAGTCCGCAGGAAAACTACTCAACTTCGAGCTAGATTCGTCGATCGAGACATGTTCATGCGATATACGCACCTGGGCATCGGACATTCTACAACTTTGCGCAAAATAGCCAGGGACTGCTTTGGCTCTCGGTCAGCGGCACAGGCTGCCGCCATGGAAGTTGTGAATGACGAGGAGGGTCAAGAGGGCAGTGATGACGAAGGTTCTGAAGGATGCGCTGATCATGGCGATATTGATGGCGGCAGCGAGGGTTTTGAAGCATTAGATGCAGACTCACAAGGGGAGGATAGCGACGAAGGGTGCGAATCCGAGTCCAGCCCAAGTGATGAGGAACTGGATGAGGGCGACGAGGATGACACCGGCGAAGAGCATCATGGGGATGAATTCGACGAATTTTCTTTCTAGAATAAAATGATTCGAATGGTACTAGTGACTACTATTCCCCAGCGGCCCAATCGAATCATGCTGAGAATTCACCGGTCACGGTCGTTTGCCCCGCCTTCAAGTTCTTCTGAGTTGCTCAGGCTGATTGACTGTGTGCTCCTTTCCCTACTCCGAGCTGAGTTCTTCTGAGTCGCTGATTGACTGTGTGCTCTTTTCCCTGCTCCGAGCTGCACTGCACGGCTGCAAGATATATGTTGAATGCACTATTAGAGTTACTACTGCCGTGGCCGCAGCCAACCAACAAGAAAAACTTGTCGCCAACGGGATTATCATCAAGGAGCTGGACATTCAAGCTACATCGCCTTTCCTGGAGTTTGTTATGATGGAATGTAACGGTCAGGCTAGCTTGGCTAAGTTGCAACGTCTTAACGAAATGTGAATGATCAAAAAGGTTGACACCAACAACCTTACCTTGCCTCATTGGCGCGATTGGGCAAAGTCATGAATTGTCCACGCATTCTACAAAAGCTCAGATGAGATGGAAGATGGCAAAGTAATTTTCCATGATAAAGCTGTGAATGGCCTT
>JABBWB010000553.1:0-20246 GCA_016628085.1 Suillus occidentalis
AATGGTTGGGGTGAAAGGACTACGTTTTGCTCGCTTGGATGCATGACGGGGGGGCAATTGCTGTTGCTCCTCATTGAGGGATGCTTTTAGTTCAGTTGGGTGTATTCAACCCAAATCCTTTCCATGCAATTTAGATGCCAATGCTTTAAACCCACAGCATAGTTACTTAGCGCTGATTCCCCGAATATTAACCCTGCGCAGCTGTGATAGGAAGCAAGAAGATAGAGCGCGTGAAATGGGGGCACTGATGCTCTTCAGGAGATCTGAAGATAGTCACAATAGACATGAAATACTAATAATCCGCTCCATAGTTTCTTTGTAGATGGAGCCCACGATGAACCCATTACTTCCAAGATACGATCTAGTGGGTGTCCGAATTGATAGCCTGCCTTGGCACGCTATCAGTCCCAGTAATTTCTCTTCTGCGTGGCTCTCTCTGCTGGTATCCAGAGACGTAGCCTGTCTCGCGCTAGGCAATGAGGGCGTAGTTGTGATGGAGCGGGAGTGAGATTGGGTCTATAGGGTTGGGGATTCACAGGAGTGGTAGCATTGGTGGGTAGGGTGGATTCGAAGCGTTGTCTTTCATTGGTCAGTATTCGTGGTGTCGCAGATGGTGTCAAAGAGGATTTGGTCCTCTTCTTCTCTCGAGGCTTGGTAACGTTCTGCACCTTGTTGACGAAGGAGGGCTCGATTGATGATTTTGGCTGCTGGAGGGGGGTAACGCCCGTTGCGCAGCAGACTGAGTTCGGCAACTGTGGGAGGTTCTGTTGCATCAACAATGAAACTTCTAATGGCACTGGGAATACGGATTGGAGGGAGTAGAAGTTCTCGAGGTGGGTATATTCCTCTTGATGGTCCATCTGCTGGGTTGAACTCGCTGGCCACATAAGTTGTACGGATTGCGAAACGTCTGGGTACAGAACGAATGGTTTCGTGGATGCGTCTGAACACTGCATTGACTTCTCTATTTCTGTGCCTTCCTTTCCACCATCCTTCGACCACGCCTGTGTTGTCTCCGTGAACTGTGATTGCATTGCCCACATCGGGGAGAGATGCAAGTGTGAGGATGAGTAGTTCAAAACCGATTGCTTCCGCCCATCCAATGTCTCGTTGTCCATTTAAGGTTTGCCACCCAGGCACTAATCTCCACGCTCTCCAACGTTTCCCGATGACAATAGCAATACCTATTGTAGAGCTTGCATCTGAGAAAGCTAGAGGGTTTGAGTAGGCTATTGGAGGATATATAGGACGGGATGCTCCTCCACTTTGCAGTAGGTCTGACCACCAGTCTAAGTCGCTGTCAATACCTTTGGTAGGGCGGTGCGGGAGGTAAGGTTGTTTGCCGCATGTGCTGAGCATTGCTTCTAGGGAGGTTAGGTAAGCTCGGCCTCGCTTAACCACTTCACAAGCATGCAGCAGTTTTCCATGCAGTTGACGCACATCCTGGAGTACATGAGTTTTCCGTTTGCGCCAATTGTGTATGGCTAGAAGGTATTTGTCCACTTTCGGTGGACTCAATGATACCACTCGATTACCTACATCCCATAGAAAACCGATGCAGATGGTTGAGGATGCAAAAGGTTGATCTTTCTGTCTTTCCCAGATTATACCCAGATTCGCCGAAGCATCGTCGATATCGGCTAGGCAGTATCCGAAGCAATTGTCATGTTCTGACCTGTGTGATTGCCCTGATAGGTCTTTGAGGGGCCATCTACAATCTTCATTAAATTCTTCGATTGAGTCATCGTCGAACACATGTCCACCAAACCAAATTCTGCTACCCGATTGGTGCATGCCTCTCGTACTGAGGTCTTTATGCCATTGGGCACGTTGCTGATTGTAGGGTCCTAGAAATTCTTTTAAGATGCGGACAAATAAATGATCATCGACCCATTTGTCAAGAGGGCCGATGCCACAATGCCTAAAGATTTCCGCCCCTGCGTCTGCTACGTGTCCGTAAGCACCTGCTGAGGGTGTTGCTCCAAAGGCCACACAGGTGTCAACACATGCTTCAGTGTCTGAAATTCGGACTACCCCCGCTGGCCATTGAGAGGGATGAAGGGGTAGTGTTCGGTAGGCTTCCGCGATGTCCCTGGTTGCGACTTCGGAACCTGGTGGAAGTCTCGATATTAGGAGATAAATAACAGAGAATTTGCCCCATGTGGTAGGGAAATGATTGGCGTCGATGAAGGAATTAATCGAAGCGTTAGGGTAAACGGGTGTAGGGGAGTGCGGAAATGAAAAATTCTGAACAAGTCTAAATTTGCCTGGCTTGCCCGGCTTAGGTATTATAGACAAAGGAGATGACTGGAAAGGTCCAATATGAAGTTCGAGGTCGGCAAGGGGGAAAGGACCTATATATCTTTCTTTTTGAAGCTCTTTCTGAATGATAGTGTGAAATTCGGCGAGGTACTCGTTAACAGAATCTTTATTTGGGGGGCTTTGTACGTGGGTGATTAAAGGGAAATCTAAGAAGAAACCTGATCGGAAACCTTCGGGAACTTTAATAAAACGTTCGAGAGCATCAGCTTCACGCAGAGCTCGTTCCCATTCATCCGCAATGTATGGGGTGAGGGGATTAGACTTTCTGTGCTCGAGCACAGCGCTGGGCTCCGTGTTCTGTTGCACCACATCCCGAGCAGAGATGTTTGCTGTTGTGCTGTGTGCTAGAACAACCTTCTTCGCGTTGCCAAGCTGTGCACAATTGACGTCCATCTTTGGTCCAAAGTGCTTTGCTGATGCGCTCGGAGTATACGTCGAAGAGGTTGTCCCAAGTGCGGAGGGCATTGCATTCAACTGTCCGATGTGGGTTTCGGCCGAGGCAGACCGCACAGCAAGGCATGGGAGAGGATTGGATTGGTTGGTTCTCGAAAGGAGCGCTGCTGCTTCTTCTTCGAATCAGAGGACTCTGCATTTGGAGAGAGCGGTCTCTTCTGACTGCTGAAGGAGCACGAATTGGTGTTCTGCTGGTTACGATTATTGTTCGAGAGAGAGGATGACTGTAGCCTGATGATAGGCGAAAGAGGGGGGGGGGAGTAGCATGATGCGACAATGTATGTGCGTTGATGGCACATGATGGGTGGGAACGAGACAGGTGATTGTCCGCGACACATAGTGGATAGGGTGAAGTTTTCGATCGAACATGATGTCGAGACCCCAATTAATTGATTAACAGCGTGATGCTGTGAAGTTGTTTATAATGAAAAACAGAATCGGAAAGGTAGAAGCGAAAGAATAGATTAGCTTCATAAGATATAGATATTCACATTGACTATGTACCTGCTTCAATGCAGCGAGGGCTGTGTCGCGATCTTGATTAAATATCTCCTCTCTAGCTTCCAATATCAGCTCGTGGTTGAGCTCAGCTATGGTCCAACCAAAGGGCCCCCCTGCAGGTGAGGATGCCATAGTCTTCGCTGTTGACTCTGGTAGAGGAGTAGAGCACGTTGCTTTAGCGTGTCGAAAGAGTGTCTCCAGCAGGTGGTTCTGGAGCGCTGACCAGAATTGGACATGCATGTCTACACGATCTTTGGGCCACTCATGCTGCTTCATGGCTATGATCATGCGCGGTGCTGCTTCGTTGAATTGCTCCCAGGATAGATTCTCATCTCTGGTGATGGTGGACTTGGTGTCACGAGTCTCATCTGCATTGACCCAGATTTGCTGACCATCTTCTGAAGGCAGGAGGATCATGCCTTTCGGTTCAGATGAAAGCAAGTTCTTTCGAGCATCTGCTAAACCGACATTGGTGAAATAGTGTAGCTCACAGTACTCTCCAGCTTTTAACTTCCTCACAGCGTAATGCGAGGGAATGACTATTGGACCAGTCGGAATTTTCGTCGTAGCAACAGGAACGAACTTGGCTTTGTTCTTCTTATGGTCCTCTTTGCGTGCCGCTTCTTGCTCTTCTTCTAAGGCAACCTGGCGTTGTTGTTCTTCTTCATCAGCTAAGCGTTGAGCTTCCTCGGCGGTTCTCGCTGCTTCTTGAACTTGCTCTGCCCAAGCATCCTTTGCTGCATTGTTGTTCATAGTCCATAGTGCTGCCAGTAACTGGGCTGCCGAAGCATCATTTGCGATGCCGTCGGCGATGAGCCTAGCTCTCGCTGCTCTGTGTTCTCCCGTGGTGAAGTCAGGGATAATTGCATCATTAGGATTATCTAGTAGAATTGCCATAGATTTTTAAAACTAGGTGAGCAGAAAACACGAGAGTTGCAGGCTTGGGCTCGTCTCTGATGTTCGACGGTTGATGTGGGCGAGAAGAAAGATTGCTGCGCCACATCGCTTACTCACATGTAGACTACATTCTGTGTTCGCCTCGTGCCTCGGCTTACTCAGAATCACATTAAGGTGTGAGGTGCAATGTGGATATGACCACTAGAGCTAACTGCTACTAGGGCTTGCAATGATTTATTCAAAACATGATAAAAATGCAGTGCTCAATAGATGGTAAGTGGTGTAAAGTGAAAACTGAAGTGTAGTGAGAAGGTGAAAAGTGTGGTGGTCATGAGAAGGTGTGTTGTGAAGTGAAATTAATCATGGTACGATAATGAAATAAATGATAAATGGAGAAATGCATACCTGGGAACTTGGTTGGACATGGGAAAATACTCCAGGAGGTCAGGCACCATAAGGCACTTAGGTGCAGGAAAATTTGCCTAAGGCGCGCACAAGTCATGCAAGTGTCGCCTATGTTGTGTTTGTGTCACCTAATTCACGTGCATCGTGCAAATGTCGCATTGTATGTGTAGTAATGTAGACTTGACCTACATCACAATATGGGCCATTGTGAGACTACTCAGGATTGAGTCTCTACACCAGTGGGATTTTGAAGATGTTGCAGATGGCAGGGCTTGTCTGGAGGCCATGGTGAGTACTTGTCTATGTTGTTTTCCCCCTTTCATTTTATTTTTGTAGTTTGATGACTATTATACACCACCAAGTCATATGGCTACCAATGAGCAATCTGCTCCACCAACAAGAGCACTATGGTCATGAGTGGATGTGTGAGGCTATTAGGACATGTCAAGCATCAGACCATCTTACTCACAATCCTCAGTAGGAGCTCGACATGTACTTGTCTTCGCCACTAGATGATACTGATGACATTGTGGCCTGGTGGGGGGTAAGTTATCTCTTTGACTTGTTTTTTCACTACTAAATCTACTTGATAGCTTCATTCACTGCAATACCCTACACTTGTGTGCATTGTGCGAGACTACCTACCCATTCAAGGCAGCTCCATTCCCTCTGAACAAGCATTCTCAGTTGGAGGCATCACTTCGACTATCCGACACAATGCACTTGCAACTTCCATGTTCACTACATTACAATTGCTGAAGGGAGCATATAGGAATGGGCACCTTTCTGCAGCAGTAGAGGCTGAGGGTCATGTAGCTTCATTGGACAAGTAGCTACACTGTCTATGTTTTCTGTCACTAGCTGTAAAAAAATTTGTGTTCAGTTCACATTCAGACCAAAAAAAAACTGAACCTGACCTGACTGAACCATTCACAAAGGTCCAGTCCAAGGTTCAGTGAGACTACTAGAACCAGACCAAACCGGACCATGGCAGCACTATTTGTCACCACCAAACATTTATCTTTCTTGTTTCTTGTTGGAATGCATCTGTCTGAGCTCATAAGATGTTCTGATGTGTTATTGTTTCAAATAGAAATAGTAGTTTGAAAATTTGTAGTAGAAAATGTGTGGCTTTGGAGGGTGCACAAAATGTGGGACTGCATGAGCTAGTGGTAACTAATAGTACTGGAAAAGACAAAGGGCCTTTACTGGTGGTTAATTGCATTTTTGTAGAAACCATGGTTGATGTTGCAATATGAGTACAAGTCAGCTTGTCCAATCTGACTCTGAGATACCCCGAGTTCATGATGCTGACCATCAGAGGGCATCTCTGATATGGCCGGTCTAGGTACAAGTCTGCATAGACCTCAGGTCTGTGGTCTGGGTACAGGTGGCGATGCTCAGACAGAGTTTGAAGCTGTCGGCGCCCCCCGAGCATGGCTGACATCATTTCCCTCACCCCGCCACTCCTGCCAGTCACATCACATCGCTGCCACCCATTGCCGCTGCCACCAGGCACTGCATACCAACACTACCCTCCTCTCACTAGTCACATCAACAAGGTTTCGGGTCCTTCAAGCTTCAAGCATTGAAGGTAGGTATCATTGCATCTGATTCTCATGACTACTGATCATATCCTGTACCAGGTACTGCCCACCAACGCTACCCCCCTCCCCAACGTCACATCTTCTCCCTGCGCTGCACAGCAACATTGCAGTCGTCTCCTCGTGCCACCTGAGCTCTACTCACCTTGCCTAGTACCTCTCTTTGGTGTAACCGGGGGGCGAACGGCATAATTAGGTGGAGCCAGTGCTCGCATCCCCTTTGCTCAGTGCACAGGCCATGGACATCAGCTCTGTCTTCGCTGCCATGCAGCAGCATGAGCAACTTGTCACCATGCCTTTTCTCGACGTTATGGCCTTCCTCCGGTGTGCCAGCCTTCTTAAAGACGACATTCTACAACCCCAGCCCCACACCATCTCCGTCCTCATCGTGCCTGCGATTCTACCCCCCTCCGTCAATGAGTTTCTGGCTGAGCAATTCACTATCTCCGAGGACACTGTTGACGTCTTATGGGATATCCTCAAGGATCTTGTCTGGATGTTACCCACAGCTGGAGAGGCTGCCGAGGAGGAGGAGGAAACGTTTAGATTGTATGGTCACAAGCGTGGGATCAGTAAGTCCATCTTTCGTTCTATGTTGCCTTGACACTCACAGATCTTACAGCAAAGCACACTCTTTACCCTCCGGTCAAGATGTGCGTCAATCCAGATTGCAACGCCTGGCGCACAAACTCTCTCCTGAAGAAGGAAGAGCAATGATGTGTTGTTGTGTTCACCCACGCGCAAGGCGCTCATCACGCCTGGTCTATTCACCTAAAGTGTCGAGGTAAGGTTTCATGCCCTCGATATATCAAACTATTGTTTACTGACAGTTATTTTTCAGCATGTCACACAAATTATCACAACAATTACAGTGTCAAGGACAGAACAAGGACATACTATGGTAGCATACCATCCTATCTGCAAGTTGCTGAGCACCAATTCATTCAGCTCGAGCTCGCAATGAGCTGGATGGATCTGATGCAGATTCCGTAAGTACTCGTTGTTATCCTCCTTTTGTCTTGTCTCTAACTGTTCTATTCAGAGTCTCAGCAACAAATTGTGCGCGCGTCTATGATATTGCACAGTCTCGTCAATCTCCCGATCATGATGTTCCCTGGCAATTTGGGAGCTCGCTTACAACAGAGGAGGTGTGGGATTCATTCACCCTCCTGGCATTGCTCGACGACCATCATCAGTGTGGGATTCGCCTACAAGTCCTTCATGGAGGAGAGCAAAAAGACCGGTTCACACATGCCATGTGTGAGCACACCGAGCGTATCATCACTCATGGACAGGAGGAGCTTCCGCATGCCTGCGATGGCTGCCTGCAGGTGTTCGAGATGCCTGATGGGACACTCAGCCGCATAGAGGTTGTTGTCACTGATGGTGTCACTGTGGGGCATCCATGCTGTGCCGTCCCACGATGCACCAACCCCCTTGCCAACAATCGCCATCGGTACTGCTCTATCGACCCTGCACACAAGCGTCTGGAGTTGGTTTGTGCTGTGGAGGGTTGTGATCAGCCTGTGACTTGTGACGGTCAGTCTGGGAAGCCTCGCAAAGCCTGCAACGACCCTCTCCACCTTCAAATGGAGGCTCTCAACATCGAGTCCATGCGAAGTGGCAAGAGTCAAACATGGCATCAGAAGTTCACAAAGTCCAATGATGCCATGGCCTCCATTGATGCTGGAGATGGTCTTGCTGTCCAAGATGGAGACGAGTGGTACGAGCATGATGGACACACTGGAGACACTCGCCTTGTGCAGCCAGTGGTGACAATTTCCACTGGAGTCGATGACGACGATGACAACCTTGCCTGTACGGCAAAGGAAACTCAAGGCAAACTCAAGGCGATTTTCCGACGTCAATGGACAAACAATGAACAGCTTGTTGTTCGTCCTTGTGGGATCATCAATGCACGTAGTACTATGTATCATCACGAGGCTGTATCAAATGTTCTAGTAAGTGATCCCATTCTAGCTTGGTCCGTCTTACTGATGTTGCATAGCTGCTTATCGAGCAGATATATTCCCTTCCGCGTGCGCACAAACCACAGCACCTAATTTACAACTCCAACTGCAATGCCCTCTGTGAAGTCACGAGCTGTCAGATCAAATTCTTCGATGGCATTGGCATGTGTGTTGATGCATTCCACCACCGAACAAAGCATAAGGCAAGTGATACTTTGTGTCGTGAGCACTGCAACATGAAGGGTTACCCAGAGTTGTTGGATGAGGATGGTGGGTACTACTTCAACTCTTCAATTGCGGAGCAAATCAATGTGTGGTTCGGTGCCTTCCACAACATCTGTCGCGAGATGACACCAGTCAAGTATGAGTTCTTTTTAGACGAGATGATCATTCGGCACAATCGTGTTACTCTAGCTACACTGCATGCACAGGGCAAAAGGCCTTATCACCCATGTTTTACTTAGAATTAGTTATAGGTAGTTCAATCATTCTTAACCGCAATGTCAAGATTTCAATAAAAAAACGTATAACATTGCAAAAGATAACTACGACATAGACGAGTGATGAGTGAGGGTAAACAAACGGTCAACAAATCGAGGCAGAATATTCTAAGGGGGTAGTATGTTTACCTAGCTTTGCCAGGCTTCTTGCTCTGCTGCCCAAGTGCCTTGCGATGAGCATCGAGGTAATGTGACCAAAGACCCAATGACGAATGACCCGCAGCCTCGTGCTCAGCAAGGACTGCGTGATCTGTCACCTGCCACATCTTGCGATTGTGGTGGTAGGTGGCTTTGACATAGGGGACTCCGAAAACGAGGGGGAACAACTCATGCTGGAGGTGGATTGCTCACAGTTGCTTGTCGTCCATCTGCCAAAAGCCAGCGACCATATTGATGGTGTGCATGCCATGGAGCCACACCTGTCATGGCTTGGCAGGATCGTAGTGGGGCACAAGAATTGCAGTGATCGTAGGAATGGTAGTTGGTTGTTGTCGTGTTGGGGCAGTTGTAGGATGCGAGGATGCAACTGAAAGGACCGATGATGTCGACGAGGAATATGACATTGAGAATATGTCACGAGGGGGACTGCCACTGCGGATGAGGAGTGGAGAGGGAGTGGGTGACATAGATGTTGCATAACGACTGTTGAAGTCCTCAACATCAAGTCACAGACGCATGGGGGTGAAAGCAAGCTCACAGCTCTCCTCCCGTTCACACTTGACTGTGATAACCGGGGAAGACGGTATCTCAATAATCTCCCGCTTGGCCTTGAGCTTCGTTCGCACAATGTCACACTCGCCTGTCATGTTGAACCGAAGGTGACGAGGGCGCAAAGTATGTTTTGATGCTGTCAAGAGCTCCTGGAAGCCATCACACTGTATGACACCATAACGTCGAAGAAAGAGATGACAGCCAGACTCGAGGGAGATGGTGTGCGTGAGGGCAGTGGGAATCCAGCATCGGAAGTGCTCGTCATACACTTCAATCTTGTGAATATCTGTGCCTAAGGAGGTGACAAGCTCAGGATCATCAGCAAGCTGCCATTGAGGATAGTAAGGGCACTTGGACACCCATTCCACCTTGACAGCAGCATTGTCCTAGGGATGATATCAGTCAAGTCCTGACGGAAATGAGAGACAACACTTACAGCATCAAACCAATGCAATACAAAGTGTTGCCTCACTTCTCGTTCCATCTCCTTGCGACGCTCCTCAACATGCTTATTGTCAGCCTCCTGCCTGGCCCAGGCACGCAAATCAGTAGCCCATATAGGGTCCATCTATTGTGTGATTCGTGGATGCTTTGCCGTTGACTTGGGGACTGGCGTGGAAGGTAGCACAGGGGGAGGAGATGAGTCACCCTCCAGAAACATGCTCGGCAGTTGGACATTATCACAAGGGATAGGAGCAGGTGGTGCGGACAGAAGGTCATGCATGGAAGGGAGTGGTACATCTGGGATGGGAAGGCCTAAGTCTAGAAGAGAGGCGTGCAATGCCTGACGAAGGTCCTCACGGCCAAAGCTACCATCCTCAGGCTCCTCAATCAGCAAATCATCCTCCTCGTCTCCATGCATAGGTGGGCCGTCATTAAGCCCATGGAAAGGACATCTGCCCGCCTCATGACAATGCCTTAAGCATGAATTGCGGCTGCAGTGCAAGGCGCGAACACGATGGCAGAAAGAGCGTAGACACCGCTCACCCCACTTGCGTTGACGCTTGCTCAAGGGCTGTGTCAAGGGGGGTGGCAGCATGGTGAGGGTAGTGCTGCTAGAGGAGGCAATTGGTTGAGAGCTGGGGGGACTTGGTGATGCAGTTGACATAGGAATTAATGATATAATGTGTGGGAAGGCGAGTAGTTTGGGATACCATCGGTAGAACGAACATGATATATGCTGGCAATTTATGTCAATACAATGCAGCAAGAATCAGAGCAGCATGTACCCTTGCCATTGGTTTTCTGCCATTCCCATTCTTATCAGACCAACAGATTGACAAGGCAACTGCACCACCACAACTGGTGCAATCAGTGACGAGGCCAGTGGGAGACAGGTGGATGAGTAACTGTGCAAGAAGTGTGATGTCAGCATGAGACAATGGGGCAGACATAGTGGGAGCAAGACGAGATGTTATCAAGAGGATGGCACAAAGAAAGGAGGGGAGGAAGATGGACGGCTGTAACAATGGGCAGGAGGGGTATTTGAGCACCTCCAAGATGGTTTGAGTGGCGTCTAAATGGAGAATGCCATTGGCACCACCTCCAGCGATGGCGGGCAGGCATGAAAGCAGCATTCCTAGCTATAGGGGGGCGGGCTGAGGCCGTGACAGCTGGCGGGTGAGTGATGGGCAGGATTGAAGGAATACTCAAATGGTTGCAATGAGTGGCTGACTCCACTTGAAATTGCCGAGCCTGCCGAGGGGTACCCAGACTTGTACCCAGACCGCAGACCTAAAGTCTGCATAGACTGGTGCCCAGACCGGCCAGAACTCTGACATTCACGACCATCAGCGAGCCTCATGACGTAATTTCGGAGCAACCCGGTCAAACGTTCACAGCGGTTCAGAGTTGGTTCAGAGTCTCCAGAGCTCGTTGTCATTTCAGGGGATGTACCAGCAGAAGCATATTAGAAACGGGTGCGTCCTCTCACATTGTGTAAATCATTCACTGAGTACTGCGACAGCAACGCCTGGACAGTGAATCAATGCTAAGTTTGACATTACAACGAACGAGTCGACGGCGTGTGATCATCCACTGTGACGGGGGTTGTTAATTCTCTAAAGAATATTGATCAGTGATTTGCCAGTGGGGAGGCTTTCAGCAGACCGTGAAAGAAGTAGGAGAATCGGAGAGAGCTAAAGAAGCAACCAGGGAACTGGCAACGTGCTCTTGGCGATTCGATGAATTTCGATCCTAAGGATTAACTTCTAGACCACCAAGCCTGGTGGTGGTTGAAGTGACAAATTGTATGTATCCGGTCTGTCTAGTACGCAAACTTGCTTTCCAATCGATGTTTGCAGCTTGACTTCGACTCCTCGGTCATCCAAGCTTTATCTGTATGAGTCAGCTCTAAGAGAGTTTGAACAAAAAGGGTCGGAGTCATCATAACAGAACCTACTTTCTTTCCCACTCTCACCTGAGAGCCTAACATGGGTCAGGGATTTAGGTGTCGTGGCTAAGTATCTTTGAGCACAGGAAACAACACTCAGCCCATGTTTGTAGCTGGAACAATTTGTTGAATGAAGTTGACAACCGCGGCGCTACGGCCACCATTGAAGCGCCCACTCTGCTAGGCTATCATGCTTCCATAATACTCTGTTTTGAGCAATTTGGACTGGTGCAGACTTGCTGTGTACACGAGGTGCGCGGCGCTCGAGCTTCAAGCTCTGTTTCTTTCCTACTACCATGTCGTGCCAGTATTATGCTCAAGGTCGGTGTCGTTACGGGGAGAAGTGCAAGTTTAGCCACGAAATTCAGGCAAGTTTTCGCTCAGGAATTCTGAGTCTGGGTTGTGTACTGAAGCTTGCAATTACAGCCTGAGGGTGATGCACGCGTTCAACACGTCGAAGAGCATGCCAAAGGTCCTATGTCGAGCCGCACTCCTGTCAACCCCTCATTCGACCATAAGGGTCGCCGTCAGCGCAACGGCCAACAGAATCGCCAGCCTAGGGTGGCTCAGCCACTGGTGCAGCGCACTATCTCTCAAACGCCTGCCTCAGAATCTTCCGGTCATATGTCTGTTGGGCCATCCCGAGGCTCCAAGGGTAGCCAAGTGTGTCGAGCTTGGAAGGCCGGGATGTGCACAAGAGGTGCCTCATGCCGGTTTCTGCATAGTATCGAAGTACGTGGATCCTTCAGTTGACTTTCTTGATTGTATTTAGCTTGGCGACTCTCAGGAACATGTTGAAGATGCTGTTCACCAACAAATTGCAACGGAAGAACAGTTGGTCGTGGAGGCTCGTGCAACCGAGCTTGCCAAAACTCGTGCAGCTGAAATTGCCAGAGCTCGTGCAGCCGAGATTGCCAAAGAAGCCGCTGCGAAGACAGTCCAGACCGTTGTGCTCGGGTCTATTGTAACCTTCAGCGCAGGCCTGGAGTTATCTCACCTAATTACCGGATTCGAGTGCTGCACCTTGCGTGTTGGAAATCTGCCTTCCAATGTGCGGGAAGATGAAATCAATGCGCTGTTTATAGACCGAGGCCTTGATCGAGGGCGCTTCCACCTCGTCAGCATGAAACCCATGCCAAGTGGTGGAAAGCTTAGCGCCGAAATCATCACAGACGCCGAGTGCGGGAAAGCACTCTCGCTTGACCTCGGTGGCCTCGAGTTTAGGGACGAAGTTCTGACTCTTGAAGTATCAGGCTACAACAGTCCCGGAAGCATGTCCGCGGCGACTGAACGTGACAGTAATGTCCTTACGATATCCTGGCGTATTCCATCCGTGCGTTATGTCGCAGAGTACCCTGACGCCATAAATGCTACTGCGAAAGCACGGGAACTTAACCGCCAGATATGCTCTGGGCGCCGGGTTAAAGTTGAGGTCAACACTATGCCACCCGGTTGCTTCCTACCAAACTTCCATGCCAATTCAGTCAAGATTAGTTTCCTTCCCACAACTGTCTCTGACGAGGAAGTTGAAACATTTTCTGGCTCAGATGTTGTCAGGCGGTTGGCGGTGAAGGGTGGAGTATTCAGCGAAGACGTTGGTCATATTGCTACCACATTGCGGGATGATATTGAATGCATCTTTCCTGGAACCCTAAAATCACTAGAGCCGCTGGTGCCGACTCTAAGCGCTGATGGTATCGCTCTGGTTCATGCGCGGTTTTCTTCTTGGGAGGATGCGGACGCAGTGCATACCCGTCTCCTTAACCATCGTATCGGGAATGTATCCTTCTTTTTCCGACTCCCGAATCCTACGCAATATTCAATTACCATCTCCACTGAGCAGTTCCGCGCTCAAAAATGCTTGTGGGATGCCTTAATCGGTGGCATCAAAGACAAGCGTGCTTGTATGCTGCACATTAATGAGCAGGGCGCCGTTGTCCGGATGCGTTTATCCGGCTCCAAGAAAGAGGCCATCGGTGCGCTCAAAGTTAGAGCAGAAAGCCTGATTGCAGGTGAAAAAGTTGAAGGGTGGCACATGACACTCGGATATCCAAACAACAAGTTCTTGCGTTCGGTTTTGGACGACACAGGCGCACTCGTACGTGCGGATTGGAGACGACAAGTTTTGAAAGTTTATGGAGAGTCAAAAGCTGTTGAACAGGCTCGTGAGTTGATCAAGGACAAGCTGGAGCAGCTCTCGTCTCTTGAGTATACCAAAGTACTTGCGAAGCAATCCGTTCGATTTTTTCTTGCACGTGGCATCCCAGAGCTGAAGGAAACCTTTGGAGAAGACAACGTCAAATTTGTTATATCTGCACGGAGAATCACAATCTCTGGCGGCGAGGAAGCTCGACACGCCCTCGAACGCTTGATCCAAGGCTCGCTCAGTGAACCACAGATCTTCCCCGATCCGTCAGGACAGCAGTCCTGCCCGATCTGCTATGACAATGTATCTTCCCCACTTCATCTTGGTTGCGGGCACGTCTACTGCGCTCCTTGCATACGTCATTTTTTGACATCCGCTTTGGATTCTGGTCAGTTTCCGCTCACGTGCTTGGGTGATGAGTCCCAGTGTAAAGTCCCCATTCCTATTCCCACTATTCAACGATTCCTCCCTCCAACTTCCTTCAACCGTCTGCTGGAAGTAGTGTTCAATGCGCATATATCTCGGCATCCGCAGGAATTCAAATATTGCAAGACACCGGACTGCAATCAGATCTACCGCTCCACCGACCCTAACAATACGGTCGTAGGGCAGTGCCCTTCATGTTTCTCAAGCATATGTACATCGTGTCATGATGACGTCCACGACGGCACGAACTGTGCCGAAAACAAGCGGCAGGCTGGACGCGTTGCTGAGGAGCGAGAAACGGAGGCATGGCTGGCAGCTCGTGGCGGGCTGGTGAAGAAATGCCCAACCTGTCAAGCACTGATCGAGAAAGTGGATGGCTGCAATCATATGACTTGCACACTGTAAGCTATCCTAGATTTGCCCCACTCCTGTGTGCATTTCATTGCTAAGATCGGGTACAGATGCAAGAGTCATATTTGCTGGCGATGCATGGGCGTCTTTTCTGCCACCACCATCTATGCGCATATGAGCAGCGATCATGGCACGATCTACGACGAGAATCCCGTTAATGAGCATGTCGATGTACAAGAACAGCAATGGCTGATCGGATTGGCAGCGCAGCAACGTCAGCAGCAGGAAGAATTGCGAGACTGGCAAGCCTTGCGGGCGCAATTCGAAGAACGGCAAAGGAGGGAGGTTGAGGACGCGGCGAGACGGGAGGCAGCAACAAGACGGGATGCAACTATAAGACGGGACGCAATGGCGAGGCGATTGGCAGACGTTGCAGAAGCGGCAAGACTGGATGCGAGACTGGAAGACGCAAGGCGAGCAGAAGAGGCAAGGAGATACGAAGCGAGACAACGTGCTACTATGCAAGACCAACGAATGCGTCAAAGGAACTTGGAGGAGAGTGCGAGGGTCCGAGCGCAGCAAGAGGAACGACCGGGCTGGGGATGCGCCATCATGTAATGTGTCGTCAAACACATGGAAGGAATGTATAATCGAGATTCTCATTATACAGGTCAAGCAACAGTTACAAGTACAGATACATGATGTGGATATGATTTAAAATAAATATGCAAAGTCGAATGCAAAGACAAGCAAGATCGTCGACTTCTACTCGATCAGACGGATAACTATAGACAGCATATTAGTCGACCAGTTCGAAATATGTCCTGAACATGGACTCGTGGCATAATGGTGTGTTAGATATGACGCCGTGCACATGCATGAAAAGGCGGGGGAAACGGCGGGTGAAGTAGGATAGGAAGCCTTCTGGCATGGGACCTAAATGCCGCTTAACATGATCTGGAAGGTCTTGATAATGGTGTTTCTTCAAGTGCACGTTAGCTCCTGGCGAATTTTTTTGTACACTATTTGACTCACTTTATTTCGCAGAGCCCTTAGTAAATCTTGCACAGACTTGCCGTCGTACTTCCGGTACTTGCCCAGGTTTTCGATGAACACCTTATCTAACCGTGCATGCCAGTCTTGACCGAGGACATCAAAAGCGCCGGTTTCGAGAATGATCAGGTTTTGGTCACGAGGATCTCGGCACATGATCTCGAAGCGGTCTGATGCATCTTGCAAAAAGTTCAAGCGACGTCCTGGGTCCCAGAAAAAAGGATGTAAAAGACATAGTGTCGTATCGGGCCTGTACACATAAATTACAAACCCGAAAATAGGACATGTACAAGAGGCGTACCTGTTGCAGGCTTCAGGATCTAGCATGTTGGTGATTAAATCTACCGCCTCCGAGCCCTCTTCTCCAAACTGTTTTAGGCTATCTAAGGATTTGGCATTTTTTAGAATGTTGACCTCTCGCTCGAACCGATCCCCGAATGGGTGTAATCCGTTGGTGAGGACGTAGTAAAATAGGCATCCCAGCGCAAAAATATCAATGGATTTAGTCAGTCTCGTTGGCTTGCCTGACGTTGACCCATTCACTGCGGTACCGACGCTGCCTCGCGATGATTGCGAATGGTCATCACTCATTGAGTCGTCAAGCTTCACTTCCCCCCTGAGAATTTCGGGCGCTCTCCATCCGACAGTGCCCGCAGCCATGGCGCCGTGTGCTGTCGGCAGGAAACTCGTTTGGTCCACCTCGAGCTTCTTACACAGGCCAAAATCGGAAATGAGCATCCTCCGGCCACCATTCCTTCCAGATGCACCTTTGTTCTGTGCAGATATAAGAATGTTTTGAGGTTTGATGTCGCGGTGAACAATCTTGAGCGAGTGTAGGTGTCGGAGCCCAGACGTTATCTGGCGGAGGGCACGCTTTGGATCAAATGAGTTGGATATCTCGCGAAATTGGTCGGGGCTTTCAATGACGTCTGCAAGGGATGCGGGGCAAAGTTCGAGAGCAATGTAGAGGAAATTAGCATGGGCTTCTTGATAGTAATATCGAATGACA
Source organism: Suillus occidentalis (assembly GCA_016628085.1). Taxonomy (NCBI): domain Eukaryota; kingdom Fungi; phylum Basidiomycota; class Agaricomycetes; order Boletales; family Suillaceae; genus Suillus; species Suillus occidentalis. The sequence continues at coordinate 16,741 of JABBWB010000553.1, forward strand.
TTCGGGTGGTCGTCTGATTCTTGGAGAATATCAACCTCGCGGGAGGCAAGAGTGACAAAATCCTGCAGCAGGCGCTTAACAGCTACTGCACGCCCTTGGAGGGAGCCTTGGTATACAACCGTTCCGTGAGATCCAAAACCTTGTGGGCGTGTTAACAGATAGACAGATTTCATTATCAGTACTCACCTAGTATGGTATCGGACACGACCAGGGAAGATGTAGCAGCCTGTGGCATCTGAGGCACCACGAGTGTGAGAGAAGGTGTATTCGGATTTTCTTTGACCACAGCCTCAGGAACATGACCGTCTGCATCCTTATCATCCTGATCATCCCCCGTGCCGTTAGCAGCTGTTACTGCACCCCTTCCTTTCCTGCCTCTGCGCCCACGTCGGGGGCGTTTCTTTGGTGTTGCATTCTCCCTGTCACTATCCTCTACCTCTCCAATATCAAGTACTGTCGTGCTGGTGGTATCAAGTTGTTCAAGCTCTGCGAATTGGTTCGGAGGCTGCAGCACGTGAGAAGGGGAGTCTTCCGGTGATAATATAGGCCCTGAGCTGATGGTAACTGGTGCGGGTCTGAAGGGAACCGGGGGTATCTCTATTGCGTGTATGACAGGGGTATCTGAGCGAGGAGGCAGTGTTGTCCTATTCTCATCCGTCTTTTCATCGATAGAACGTGGTACAGGCACCGTGGCGGGTGCTATCTGAGGCCTCACGCGGGGAAGCCTTGATCGGAATATAAATCCGGCCACAAAGGCAGTGGCGAGCATTATGGAACCAATGATAGAAATTGGGGATGCTGGGCCGAGAACCTTCGTATGTGCACCAGAGCTAGTGCCCGACCATGGCATCCAGCCTGGCACAGTCATAGATGTGTTGTCCCTGGGATCCGACAGGGTGGGCATGACGTCTACGGCATCGATTGGTGAAATCTGGTTGTCGACAGGAGGCGGCATCGCACCAGGTACACCTGGGAGTTGTTTGTTATTCAAAGATGAATCAAGGTGGTGTTTACCCGTGAGGCATTGGGTATTGCCTGGATCACGTTCGCACAGCTCCACCATCTTACGCCGTCGGGTGATACCGTCGACAGACTCGATGAGTTTGTGGTTGAATTCGGTGTCACCGAATGCGGTTAGGGGAAAGTGGTCCACACCCATTACATAGAGTGACTTTGTCTCTTCGACAAGTCCAACATAGGCTGTATTGATGTCGAGGGAGGAGACATCCGACCCGCGCAAGAAGTCGGGACGAGGTTGCAAGAGAACGAATGGATCTGAATTTTGAGCACTCGACAGAACATCAAATACAGCCACTCTGTATAAAATATTAGAAACATTCTGATAATATACACGATATACCTTACATGGGGCTATCAAAATGGTTTGTCCACATGAACTGCGCTTTCTGCAGAGAGTACGGACCTGCGGTGTCATTTTCGTGTGCTTTGAGCGAAACGATTGTGCCACTGGGTAGGGAGTCTATGTATGTGCTGTCTTGTGTCTTCCGGTACGCCGCTTGCAAGACATTGTCCTGATTGTTGGGACCATATGTGGAGAAAGACAGATTCTGTATAGGAACCTTCCGACCGTTGGGGGTATTTGAGCGGGTGAAGATAGATATTTGGTAGTCTTGCAAAGAAGTTTTGTTTAGATGTAATGACTACGGATTCAATAGACACCTACCAGTACGTCCAATGAAAACCTCTGTCGGAATGAATTTCTCCTTGTTTGGCATATAATCCTCGAGCTCGTCTAAGTCAAGCTCTTCTTTGTGACTGAAATTTTCAAACGGGTCCCAAGGGCACTCAGCATTGATGGCCTTGACTTTCCCGGTTTCCAGTTCTATTGACAATAAGGATGTTTCTTTCTTTCCCACAAAGACCCGCTCATCGTCATCCCGCGCGAATTTAAAAGGTGACATCTCGACCAGCTGTGCCATAGAAAAAGAGAGGCGCTGGAGTTTACTACCAGGGGTAGCCATCACATATATGTCACCAGACTGCGGTTCGATCATGTACACCTCATGATGTGCATCGTCATCGTCCGTCAAGTCAGAGTCATAGGTGGCATGTTTGGTACGAACAAGCGGCGCAAGACTGGACGGAGCCTCGTGCGCAGAATGCGACATGGACCAGAGTTTTTGTCCAGAGGTACGGTTGAGTGCGTGGAACCGACCATCTACAGAGGCAACGAGAACGATATCGAGCAGGGTTACATCCTCTTTATTCTCCGCAAACGATGACCTGCTTGAGTATTGAGCGCTAACCGCTTTAATGCTGGCAGCATTGGAGAGGGCGTTGTTGAGACCAGCATGTAGTGTGACTGTCTGAGCAAGGCATATGGCTGCGAATAGAAAGGTTAACGTTGAGAGACGAAATACGGAGGCCATGGGATATGAGGGATCTTCTCTCCCCCATTGACCAACACAGATGAAACGACGTCTAGGTCACTGTGCAGTGTGCAGGCGCACTCGATCCGACGCCTAAACTACCGGCTGGACTGCAAGGCTACTCCGACATCATCGGAGACGTGCGCTGACATTGAATATTGGTCCCATGGTCCATATCGCGGCGTCAATTATGATTGAACTCAAGTTGTCAGCCTAGCTGGCTGCTTGCCTCACCTATAAAGTCTAGCTGAGACTCGTGCGCGTTACTTTCATGCCGGACATTCCAGTTGGATCCCAGATCTTTGACCTCGCATTTCATCCCACACACTCAACTGTATACACTGGTCTTCTCAATGGACAGGTCAAGGCCTTTCGGTATGATGAACAAGGACAGCATGAAGAAGCTTCGTGTTGAGGCCTTCCAAGCGCTCTTGCCGTTGCTTGGATACTAGCGAGGATGGGTCTCGTCTTTGGGCAACTGGAAAAGCAAAAAGCTATTTTGTTTGTTCTATTATGACATTCGGACCACTGTCCATATTACTAAAGACATATAGCACAATCGATACAGCCACCGGAACGGTAAGTGAGACGGCGCAAAAATGCCCACAAGTGAGTCAGCGATCACTGGTGTGACTTCATGCTTCGTTGAGGCAGCTGATGGGAGTGTTTATTAAAGTTCTCCAGTGAATTGCATCAAGCGCCTCATGCCCCAAATGCTGGGCACTGGTGATGACGACGGAGTAATCAAGGTCAGCCGATTCTGTTTGATGCGCCACAATCAAATTCTTACTTATCTGTGGATAGCTGTGGGACCCTCGAATGTCTGATCCCATTCGAGACTATACCCATCATTATGACTTCATCTCTGATTTCCTCTGGTTGGGCGACAAAAAGCAACTCATCACAACCAGGTAAGCAAGCACTCACAGCAACAGTATCCTCTACCTTCCAACCCCCCTATGTTTTATTCGGTGCGGTAATCAAGCGGCGATGGCACATTATCAGTGATTGATGTGCGTGGAAAGAAGCCGAAACCAGTGGCACAGTCCGAGGATCAGGAGGATGAGCTGCTCTCTATTGTTGCTATTCGAAGGTACTTCCACCTACACATGTATC
>JABBWB010000554.1:0-20124 GCA_016628085.1 Suillus occidentalis
AAGCAATTTCTTGAGTGACACCCAAGGATATTCAACAGGATTAATATCTTGAATATGTGCTGGACATGATGGAATAGCAATATCATGGTCTTTAAGCTATTGGTGGCTAATTTAGAAGTGTGTGTAGAGTCCTTATTCTGTCACACAATAGTATCTTCTTCATTAACCTATGACTCCTACTTGCTTCTCAGCATATACTCCTGTCAGATTGAGGTTTACTACTCTACAATAATCCTCCTCTCTGCATCATATTAATTCCCAGTCTATTTCATCTTATATAGCCTCCTATCATCAAGTTTTCACCTTCAAACTTGTATGTTTATTTGACTCTTTTATGTCTTAATGGATTTTCTATTGTTTTCAATACAAATATCTGGCCATCTGATCTCATCCTATATATTTTAGCCTTAGTAAACAATTATTGGGTGTCTTTCAGACATAAGCAGCCTAGTATATATACTTTAAAGCCATATCTTATTTTCTCTTTTATTGTTTAGCGACAGAAGGGTATTTTTTCTTGGTTATAGCATTGAGATTAGCTGTCTCAAGAGTCTTACAGACTATTTGAGTGGAGACAATTATAGATATGATAGAAAGAATTGATTTTGTGGCCTTGGTAGCATTAGCAACCTGCATAATAAAATATAATGATCAAGAGATCTTAAGTCATATAGAACAATCTTCTAAGTTGGCTATCAAATGACTTAAAAATGATGATATTACTATTCCATCATGTCCAGCACATATTCAAGATATTAATCCTGTTGAATATCCTTGGGTGTCACTCAAGAAATTGCTTGTAGTGTGTTTAAATCTACTATAGAGGCTATTTTAACTGTGGGACAGTGTTACAATGGAGTGTGATAATATTGCTATGGTGATATACTCTAAATTGATAGAGAATATGTCTAGAAGAGTGGCAGAAGTGAATAAAACAAAAGAAAGTTACACAAAGGACTAGAATTATAGGGATTGTATTGGTTAAATTCAAAGTCAAAAAAGTGTCTCAATGAGTCAACAAATAAAATAGGCCATACTGTCACACAGTCACATCGGCCTCCCCACGCTCTGGGGGGCCGAAATGATGCTGGGAAGCAGGGCTACAAAACATGTCTCAACAGCTTAGTCATAGTCCCACGCCCTGACTCACACTGAGGCAATTACATGAAAATATATAAACATTGAGACACTTTTTTGAGTCACTGTATATTGGAAGCACAAACGGAGGAATTGTTGCAAAGTGCTGGGGATAGCATTGGGCGTGTAAGTGTGGAGCGAGCTTTCATAGAACAGAAGAGGGATCGATGTCAGTTGGAAGTGTCTCTGTGCAGCCAGGCTATTGACCATGTGCAGCAACGATGGACTATTCGTGAGATTCTCTAAACTGCACAAATGCATGGCCTGACTCATCTCACTACTTAGCAATGCGTGCTATTACAGCTCGCTCACTCGCACATAACAATAGCCCTCCTTCAATGACTTTGAGATCAATAACTGAACCTGTTGTATCAACATCCACAGGAGCCTGTTCGACATCTATAGGAGCCTATTCGGCAGCTGTGCAATACAAGTGTGAAACTTGGTTAAGAGAACAAAACCCCGACTTCATGCCACCTAAATGACTTTTTTCAGACCAAGATGGCTATTTGGATTGTAATACACATCTAGAGCAACGAATGCCAGTCATTGTGCACATCAGTACACTCATTCTTCTGCTTAGCTACACTGACACTATCACTGAAGTCCATTGACTCCTCATTCAGCCTGTTGAGTACATGGGTCCCACCTGGCGTCCAAGAAGCCTTTGATAAGGCATGCCATTTGGAACTGTGTTCTCAAGCAGGACTCATGGAAACTTATGTTGATATGGAAGGTTACCATTCTCATCAGTGCAATCCTGAGCTAGAGTTACTTCACTTGCATGCAAAGATGTGTCGCGCCAAAGCTGAGGTGGAATTTATGAACTGGCGATTGAAAATGCGCCTGCATCCAACTCCTCTGACAGTAACGGTGTCATGCATGGTATGCACTTCATACCATACTGTATACAAATATAAGGTGATAAGGAAGGTATAACAGACTATACTGTATCCTATTACCAAGTTACTCTGCCATTTTTCCTTTATTCATTAGCTTATGATTTCAGTTCTTATTCTTGTTCTGATTATTCTGATTTTATTCCGTGTATTTCTATTTTGTTCCACATATTTCTATGTGCTTCCATATATTTCTGTCTCTTTCTATTTTTCCTAGGCTTATTCAGCCACTCTTTCAGCCACCTGATTTTCCCACCATATTTTGAGCATGTTTGTAAGCATGTCATGTGACTGGGAAATGATTTGTAAGGACTTCCTGTTTGACTCATCATGTTTAGTCATGATTCGTCATGCTTTGTAAGACTTACTGTTGTATTTATAAGATATTAGTAAGACAGGATGACTCACCACACCAAATGGCCTGGTTTGTAAGCACATTCTTACCAATCCATGTGATGACTCATACTATTCTTTGTAATACTACCATGTAAATTAGTAATCAAGCTGACTCAACACCTGGTTTCTTACCAATCCAGTGCTGAATCATGCTTAGTAATCTGGCCTCCCAAAAGGTATAAAAGGAGCCCATTTTACACCTGAGCAATCAGACTTCCCACTTTGAACCTACTCTGCAACAGTTGCATATTACATAAGTTAAGTGCAGGCCATCAATTGTGTCTTGAAGTAAGTAAGACCTTGTAAGCTGTATATTTGTCATATAAGGACTATACAGGCAAGGCAATTCATTATCTCTTAGGCTGTGTACTACCAAACATAAGGTCTACACAGACAAGATCAGTTTATTCTTAAGTTGTATAGCACCATACTGAAGTGTCTATACATACAGTAAGCAACTAAACTGTTGCAATGTTTATATGGTTTTGATTGTTTGAGCTATATAATTGCTAGGTTAGCTACTATGAAAATGTGGATGAGAGCATTATTGTAGCCCTACATCCAGGCTACAATAGTCATACTACATATAAGGTGTGAAACAATTTCCTTAAAAAGATATAAGCTATTTATAACAGGGTATGCATTGCAATAGTTTTGTTGCTGATGATTCTAGATATAATCATTGTTAATTATTAGTAGGTAGTGTATCCTCCCTTGACTTTAATCACTGCCTCAATTCTCCTTGGCATTCTTTCTATGAGATTCTGACATATGGCTGCATCAATCTGCTCCCATTCCCTCTCTATACACTTCTAAAGCTTTGTCATCTCATTTGGTGGATTGGGGTACTTTGTAAGCCTCCTTTTTAGGATAAACTATAAATGTTCAATTGGATTGAGGTCAGGAGACTGCAGGCTATATTATGACCTCATATCCATGATCCTCAAACCACTTCTTGGCCTTCTTACTGGTATGCTTGAGGTCATTGTCTTGCTAAAAGACAATGTCTGCAGGAGACTTGTCATAATAGTTGAGGGTTTCTTGAAGTTCATCCTTCAAAATGCTAGTGTAAAGATCAGTATCCATCTTACCCTTAATCTTGCAGGCCAACCCTACACCCTCCCAAGTCATACAGCCCCACATCATCACTGAACCTCCCGCAAACTTCACTGTTCCCTCTACTAGTCTATCACTTAGGCCTTCTCCTGCCTCTTTCCAAGCCCACTTTCTGCCATCTGACCCTAAATAATTAATTTTGGTTTCATCTGACCATATAACTCTTTTCCAGTCATCCACAGTCTAGTACTGGTGACTCATAGCAAAGTCTAGTCTTGCTCTCCTATGACACTTAATAAGAAGAGGGCATTTTTGCTTAACCACAGCCTTCATCCCAGATTTCTTCAAGTAACAACATATTGTATGAGAGGATATAGGCTGGTTCTTGATGTCTTGAAGTGATCTGGTGACTTAAGTAGCATTTTCAGCTTTGCTAGCACTGATTAAGTGAATAGCATATTGAACATCAGAGGAGGAAAGGATAGAAGGACAACCACCAGAGAACTTTTGAAGGCCAGAATGAAGTTTAAAGCAAATTCTGCTGATGGTACTATAGTATACACCAGTAGCATATGAGATATCCCTTGTAGATTGGTTTAAATCAAGGTGAAAGAGGATTTAGTTGGTTGTTTCAGCAGAGAGGGCTTTCATGATGATAAATGTTGAAAAAGTTAAACATTTGACTTTGTTTATATTATGTTGATCAATTTACATGACACATGACACTATAAGACATACCCAACAACATAACTGATGTCTATTGATAGGATTTTCTATTTAAAAACATCAGCAACAAAACTGTTGCAATACATACCCTGTTATAAATAGCTTATATCCTTTTAAGAAAATTGTTTCACACCTTATATGTAGTATGACTATTGTAGCCTGGATGTAGGGCTACAATAATGCTCTCATCCACATTCTCATAGCAGCTAACCCAGCAATGATATAGCTCAAACAATCAAAATCATGTAAACATTGCAATAGTTTTGTTGCTTACTGTATTCTTCTACTCTATCTTTTACAATCTAAGCTTTACATCTATTACGCTAACTCTCTCTCTCACGTCAAGGGAGACTCGACAAGTTGAAAAAGACTTTCATAGGTTGAAACACGACCTACTAGGGTGAAACATACCTAACAGATTTCATTACTGATTCATTATCATTTATTATCATACATAACTTCATTGTTTATTTATCATTCAAGACTATTAGGTTGTTGTGAAAAAAAAAAGGTAATTCCTCCCAAAGAACCAGCATGTTATCTACCATGCAAACTAGAAAAGTCATAGACCATGTACTTAAGGACTGGCAAGAAGTCTTATCCTGTATAGTTGTGTTGTCACTATATATGTGTTCTATATAAGACCCTTAAGTAACAAGACAACGGTGAGTACGACTTACTTGCGTTGTCCTCAAAGTGTTGCTCGAAATGTGGATACCATTGCAGCTTCGTCATCACCCAGCCCATCTTGGCAGCCGCCCTTAGAGGAGACAGGCGAGGAGATGTACGAGGGGATTGTTGGATATTTCGACGTAATCTGCAAGTCTCGTTAGTAATGTTCATTCTCTTATCTTGCTGCGCACACGTACTATAACATGCTTACCATTTACATCATCGCTAACGCAGACCCGTATATAGTCTTCGCACCCGCACTGTTCCACCTCAGTCTATTCCCATAAGACTGAGGTGAGATCCCTTCGTTTGTCGTCGTACTTAACAATCACTAACACTTACCGTAGCCTCTCGTTTGCCCTCACAGGTACTTGCAATAATATAGAGTCTATTCCCATAAGACTGAGCCTCTCGTTTGCCCTCGCAGGTCTCCGTCTGTCATTACTCGTATCAGGTTATGAGCTCCGTCGTTCCTTTCAATCAAACCATGTCGACTTCAGGCATCTATGCCGTCCCGAAACTCACCGAGAAGAACTGGATTGAATTCAAGATGAAAACCGTCATGTCATTGACAGCACGCAGCTTGAACCGTCACCTCGATGGTACCGTCAAAGCCCCTCAGCCACTTCCCAGAACGCCTGACGGCAAAAAGATCCTGCTTCACGATAAATCGACAGATGCCACCGAAACCGACATCGAAACGAACCTAACCCTTCTCGACGCGCACGCGCAGAAGGAGGCTCTTGCTATACAGCAACTCTATGCAACTGTTCCGAATACCGTGATGATTCAGGTACAGAACAAATGCTCCGTTTCTGCGATTTGGAGGGCCATTTGCCTCATCTATGAAGGCAAGAGTGACATGGTTCAAGTAGACACTCGTGCTCGTCTACAAAGTATGAAGTGCAATGAGAATGATGATGTCAAAGCGCACCTTACATCGATGATGGTACTACGCGAAGAACTCGCAGGCATGGGAGCACCTGTTGACGACCGAGACTTCACTGCAATGATCATTAATTCCCTTCCCGAATCCTTCCGAAACATTATGCGATCCACAACAGTCGCCATTCGTGCTACTAGCCAGTTAGTTACCTCCGACAAGATCATTGCTGTTGCTTTTGAAGAAGCCGACCATCGTAATCTCGGAAAGTCGTCAGACAAAGATGACTCGGCACTCAATGTTTCGTCGAACAAGGGCCGTCGACATGGGAAGAAGCCAAATGGAAAGTCGGACAAGAAGTGCTATAACTGCGGACGAATTGGTCATATGTCAGATGACTGCTGGCGAAAAGGTGGTGGCAAGGAAGGCCAAGGTCCTAACCAGAAAAAGTCGGAATCAGCAAACGTGACTGCATCATCAGACACAGATTACGCATTTTTGACCTCTGATTGCGTTGACTGAAGCTAATGTACTTCGAGTTCCTGCTGAAAAGCGAGGAGCCATTGTTGATTCTGGTGCCACCTCCCACTTTTGTCCTGACCGCGCGAAGTTCAAGACTTTTGCTACCATTGATCCTGAAGCCTATTAATGTCGCTGACGGACTGAACTCTCCATGCTGTTGGACGAGGAGATGTTGAAATAGAGCTACCAAATGGTCAGGCACTGTTCCCGAGTCACACTAAAGGACGTATTATACACGCCGAACATAGCCTTTACCCTCATTTCCACAAGTCGAATTGTTCGCGCGGGATTATCGATCCATATGGAGCTGGGATGGTGCGAAATCTGGTCACAGAAGCCAAAGAAGCTCATTGCGAGGATTCCCTGAGGTTGATGGTCTCTATCGGATTGCAGGATTGGAGCACGCAGCTGCAGTAGCCCCCGCAAAACCTGAAAACTGAAGATGTCGTTGACTCAGCTCCATCAGTGCATGGGACACATGTCCGTTTGCAGCCACGAAGGCCATGGTAACCAAGGGCATGGTTGAAGGTATCGAGATTACCTCATCTCCCGATAACACATTCTGCGAAACGTGTGTCAAAGCCAAAATAACACAGGCAACCATTCCCTGACCAGTCGAATTCACGAGCCAGCCAGTATGGTGAACGCATCCACACTGATGTGTGGGGTCCAGCTAAAGTTCAATCACTTGGCAAGAAGCGTTATTATGTCACGTTCACGGATGACTATTCCCGTGAGACGACTGTTGTTTTTCTTCGCAAGAAGAGTGGAGTCTTCGGAGCACTTACCGAGCACATTGCACGCCTCGTAACCCAGCACAATGCCAAGGTCAAGTTCATTAGATCTGATCGTGGTGGTGAATATTCCAGTGACGAGATGAAGAAATACCTATCGAAACGCGGAATCCATCACGAATACACTGTCCACGACTCTCCCGAACAAAATGGTGTTGCCGAGCGAGTTAATCGAACCATCGTCGAGCATGCTCGAGCTCTTCTTATTGGTGCAGACTTTCCTAAAGCTCTTTGGGCTGAGGCCGTAAATCACGCTGTCTACCTCAAAAATAGATCACCCACACGAGCTCTCACCAACAAGACACCTTTCGAAGTTGTTCATGGCGAAAAACCTGATCTTTCGGGAATCCGGAGATTTGGTTGCACCATCTATGTCAAGATCTTAGATGCGGGAAAGCTTGATGAACGTGCAAAGGCTGGGAAGTTCTTAGGGTATGATAACGAGAGTAAAGGGTATCAAGTCTTCTGGCCTGACACCTGTCGAGTATCAGTTGAGCGAGATGTGAAGTTTGCTCCTGATGAAGCTACTACAGGTGATGTGCAGTTCGAAGGGGAGAATGAGAGTATCGTCCTTCACAACACCTCGAAACCCACTAGTGAAGCACCGAAAACTCCCGCGACACCAACACCATCTTCCAGTCACAACCAACCAATCATCTCCACCAGCAACTGTCAATCATCAACCTCCTGCTTCATCTACAATGTCACTTCCCGAACCCGAACCAGCTGTTGAACCTCGCACAACTCGCCGTGTCCAATTCCCTCCAGGCTACTATAGCCGAGATGTTTTTGATCGAGCCGAACGAATCAATGCAACATGGACGGAAGAATCACCAGACTTGGAAGATGAATTCCCGCATGACGAATTTGCTATGCTCGCACACTACGCTCTAGCATCTTCCCCTGGCGATGAACCAACCATCAGAGAAGCACTTCGTGGTCCAGATGCAGAAAAGTGGCAGAAAGCAATGGATGATGAAATTGTCGCGATCGAGAAGCTCGACACCTGGGACCTCGTTGATCCACCTGCTGACGCGAACATAATCAACTCCCACTTCATTCTCAAAGCCAAGCGAGACGAAAATGGCGACATCACACGGTACAAGGCACGCCTCGTTGCCAATGGCAACAGTCAACGAGAAGGTATTGACTACAATGAAACCTTTGCTGCCGTCGCGAAACTTCCTTCTGTCAGAGCTGTTCTCGCCAATGCCGCTAGCCAAGGATGGGAGATCCACCAGATCGACGTGAAAAACGCGTACCTCAATGCTGAACTGACCGAGGATGTCTATATGAGACCACCTCCTGGATATCTCAAGCCCGGTCAAGAAGGCAAGGTCTGCAAACTCAAGAAAAGTCTTTACGGACTCAAGCAGGCCGGCTTTGAATGGTATGAGACACTATGTGAATTTTTTCGCGAGATTGGGTTCATGCGATCAGCTGTTGACCATGCGGTCTTCTCCAAACATGACGAGAAGTCATCCACTGTCGTCTCCGTATCTACTGATGACATGGCCGCCACCGCAAACTCTATCGAGGCAATAGAATGGTTGAAAGACGAGCTTAGGAAGAGGTTCGAGATTTCTGATCTTGGAGAGATCAAATGGTTGCTCAGTTTCGAAGTCAAGTATGACAAAACAGCGCGAACATTATCATTATCCCAACGTGCTTACATCGACACTCTCGTTGATCGTTTTGGACTCCAACATGCCAACACCGTATCCACACCTCTCGAACCTGGTATCATGCTCTCAACTGACCAGTCACTGACAACGGCACAGCATGCCAACGAGATGCAAAATGTTCCTTACCAAGAACTCGTTGGGTCCTTAGCATGGGCTGCACTCGGCTCGCGCCCTGACATTGCATTTGCAACCTCGACTCTCGCTCAATTTACCCAAAACCCTGGCAGAACCCATTGGCAAGCTGCAAAACGAGTTTTGCGCTATCTCAAAGGCACGCAAGACCTTCGTCTCAACCTCACAGACCCTAATGAAGGCATGTTGGCCTACACTGACGCTGACTGGGGCTCGCAACCTCATCGCCATTCAATTTCGGGCCACGTCAGTATCACTCACGGGAATGCCAATAGCTTGGGGATCGAGGAAGCAGAACATCGTTGCGTTGTCGTCAACGGAAGCTGAGTATGTTGCTGCGACGAACTCATTAAAGGATGTCATTTGGCTTCGTAGCCTCATCAGCGAAATTCGCGCGCCCATTACCAGTCCCACCATCGTTCTGTGCGACAATCAAGGCGCTATCACCCTCACCCAGAACAACAAATTCCATCCGCGCACGAAACACATTGATATCCGCTACCACTTTATTCGAGAAGCTGTCAGTGATGGAAAGGTTGTGCTTGTGTACTGCCCAACAAGCGCAAATGTCGCGGACGTTTTCACGAAGGCACTCGCTCGTTCAAAGGTTCAGAAGTTTGTTGATATGCTCGGACTATGCTAGACTTGAAGGGGAGTGTTGGATATTTCGACGTAATCTGCAAGTCTCGTTAGTAATGTTCATTCTCTTATCTTGCTGCGCACACGTACTATAACATGCTTACCATTTACATCATCGCTAACGCAGACCCGTATATAGTCTTCGCACCCGCACTGTTCCACCTCAGTCTATTCCCATAAGACTGAGGTGAGATCCCTTCGTTCGTCGTCGTACTTAACAATCACTAACACTTACCGTAGCCTCTCGTTTGCCCTCGCAGGTACTTGCAATAATATAGAGTCTATTCCCATAAGACTGAGCCTCTCATTTGCCCTCGCAGGTCTCCGTCTGTCGTTACTCGTATCAGGGATGAGCTCCCACCAGGAGGGCATTGATACCAGATGTGTTGTCAATTGTTGTGACTGACATCTTGTAGCAATTGCCTTGAGTATATTCCTATCTATCTTGATTTAGGCGCTGGGCTGTGCATGATTGGCACCAGCCATTTCCACATGGACTTACAGGTTATCAATCACACGTATCTTTATGCTTGTCTGTATATAACTGTTGTAACATTTTGCACTAGATTCTTTTCTTTGATGTAATGTGAATGTAGCAGCTGCCATGATTCCATGTTCACCAGAAATTAATGAAAGCCATTGAATGTTTTTCCCTATGGACCTGTGAGTGTCTTGTGGAGTCCTAGATGTCTGCTGTAGCTTAGAAGGACACAATATATTTGCAAAGACATTGTCCCTATACATCATACATATCAAAATTTTGAGGAATGATTGCCAGGTATCAGTCCTGCACAGATTTTGCAATGTCTGATTATTGCCTGGATCATGGTCCATTTTAGGCAGCAGGTGACCACACAGGCCGAGAACTGTTTGTGATTTACAAAAGATTAGTAAGATTACCCTGGGCACATCATACTTGTGAGTTGTAGCCATCTTATGCCAGTATTACATGGATTTTGTAACTTATGATTGCCAGCTGCATGGCATTGCAACCAGCAATCATGAAGTCCAGCTTTGGCAATGGATGATCACAGGTTTGGAAAGATGCAGGACTTTCTTCAATAGTTTATCTATTATACATCATAGTTGTGGGGCATATAATCCTTCATCAAGTTTGGTTTGTTCTTACAACTTCTTGTCCTTTGATGCCATTATGCTGTGATTATGTATTGCTTTGCCTTCAGATATAATCTGGCAGACATGTGATCTGATATTGCCATTTATATCTACACAAACCTTTTTCTCACTGGTTTCCTGATGGCACTGTGACATGTTTGAAGTTGACTTTGATTTTATTTACATATCTCTAGGATACTGTCAATACATTGTTGTGTCTAATATGTATCATGTAGATACAAGGACTATCAACTCATTGTCAGTACAGCAGTGTGGTGAGGGGGTGTGCGTCATCCTGAGATACTCGAGGGTGTTCCAATATCATGTTGATGTGTTGCTGACGTCACACATAATTGTTTGGTCGCTTGTTGTGGCGCGAGGCAGTCTAAATCGGGTAGTGACTGACTTCAGCAATTTTTGTGATGAACGTCACCAGACTTAATGTAAGACAGTCTAATCTGCCACTTGGCATACTTTCTCGTGAAGCTTTCATAATGCCAGTGAACTTAATTCCTTGACCCTGTCGTCTGTGTCCGAAATAGCTGGCCGATCACATTCGTGTTTTTTGGCTCCTCGATGAAAAATTTCAAACTGGCTGGTACCGTTGTCGAAGTCCGCTTCATACTTGTACACAGCTCAGAAACTCAAGGGGGTCAGTCTTCATCAGAGTCAATGTTATATTTTGAGAGTTTATCACTAGTATGGCACAACCAGCAAGAGAGGCAGAACCGGAAACTGAGGTATGTCATTGGATACGAGTTAAGCAATCTTTCGTGTACTGAGTTTCATACGTTCTGGAACTCTAGCCGGCCTCGAGTCCTTGTGCGACGGACTTAATCAATACTCTCAGACTAGCAAACAGGGTAAGCGCCGCAGTTCGGCCCTCTCCAGTACATCTAACTGATAAGACTACCATAGGATTTGCAGCGTCAATGTTCAGTACTCAAGCCGATTTCAACCAGGCAAATTCATGCACCCCCAGAAGACAATGTCGATACTTCCCAAGTGAAAGGGAATGTTTCTCCAGAGGTAAAGCTTGCAATACTGGACTCTCTTGCGCAGCCGAGCCACATTTTGCGTACGACTGGCAAGCCCTTCAGAGGTTTTAAATCCGAGTTCGTGTCCCGGATGCAACTAGCAGAGGCATCTGTGTTGTCAAAGGCAGAGGAGCCAGACAAACTTGAAGGGCGTGTCGTCTTTGAGGTGACTGTGGATGAAGGTACATCGAATTTCTAATCTACGCTTTGCTCATTGACATATCATGAGGCGCCTTTAGATATGCTTAATGAAGTTGGAACCATGCACGGTGGTTGTTTGGCCATGATAATAGAAATGTATGTCTCTTCTATTCGTGGCTGTCTGGAGCTACAATGGATGCGCAGCTGCTCGCCAATGCCCATTTACATTCTCAGGGCTTCGACAGGCAACACTTACGGCGTACTCGGTGTACAACAGTCTTTGAATATTGTGTTTCACTCACCAGGCGTACCGTACGGTCAAATGGCACATCGATTGTTTTTTTGTTGAACCATTGTGTCAGGGGCGACAAGCTACGCATCGTGAGCACGACACTTACCCTTGGTAGCCGGGCACGCTCGGGTCGTTCTGAAGTGAGATTCTGACAAGCTCTCTCGTTGCACTATCAGCTTACGTCTGTCTGGCTCCAACAGGTATGGAACGTAACGCGACGCCGATTGGTCGCATCAGCTGGATACATCAACATGGTTCCATCTGAGTCATCCAAACTCTAACCTACGTGCATGGGCGTCATGTTGATCCCTTACACATACCACAATCCTCATCATACCTGATTGCTTGAAAGTCCATTTATTCCATGTACATAATGTAGTTATTCGCAGGATGTGATATCCGATGGGTATTCAGAGAAAATAACCCAAACAATATATGAAGGTTATCATGATATACGTAGGGCAAATGAATGTTTGAAGATCGAGTCCGCAATGTCGAATGATAAGCAGCTCAAATGAATTCATCTCTTCCAAGTATTTATAGCGGGCGCCATAAAAGGACCAGCCTGAATTGTCCCTGCACCGATAGATTTCAATATGTCCATCCGCCTGTCCTCCCATGCCTTGAGTGCTTTGAGAAGCTGTAATATTTTATCCCGTTTCCCTTGTCGGACGTCATTGATGCTTACGCTGCCCATCTTTACGTCGTTGTCGAGAAGGAAGTCAAACAGGCGGAATAACCCGTCCAGCTTGTCGTCGCCGGGGCCAGACGGGAATGCCGAGTCCAGCACTGGGGGTGAGGGCGATTTCCCTAAAACTGATTCTGAGAGACGAAGAAGAGCAAGACCGCTGAAAAGACGGCCAGTGGGATCGGAATTTTGTAATGCAGCTGGTAAATGCGAATTAGCCCATTCAATCAGACCCGCGTCAGAAGGATCCAGCTGTACAAGGTTCATAATATCAGTATCACACTACACAGAGAAGGCAGCGAACAAACCGCGGTAGCTGGCGAAGGGCGTGCCTCTCTAGTCGGGCGGGGAGGTGCTTGGTTCACCACAGATGATGGTTTGGACTCGTCTTCAGGCTGGCTTGAAATGGACTGCTGAGCAAAGAAGGAATTAAGATGCGTCCGTTCGCTATCTTGTGCGTCACTGGCATCCGGCGATGGTAAACCCATCAGGACGCGGGCATCGCGAGAGGATAGCTGATTTGGATTCTCGCGGCGCAAAGCTTTTTGTGTCGCATCACGAGCAGTAGGAGACGGTGGCCGGGGGGCAGGGTTCATCGCCTGGGCGACTGTGAGAGGGATAGTGGGGATGTTGACGGAAGAAACGACAGGCTCTGTTTAATATATTGTTAAGTAAGCGACTGGAGACGATGGCTCAGACCCACTCGAATAGTCTCTGCCAATGGTGGCCTTCATGATCGCTTTCATCCACTCGCGTACCACAATTTGCTCATCAGAGCTGAAGAAATGCGTCTTGTCGGTGTCGTGCACTATCCTGAAGCCATAACGTCCTGGATCGACGTTCTCGTCCGCAATAACCTTGTATCCAACAATATTGATGTAGCCCTTGATTTTCACCTCCTGAACAACTTGCATCAGTGTATGTCTTCATGATTAAGTAGGCTGTAACTCCCACCGTCTTGTCGTCACTCCGCAGGATGTACAGATGTGGGCCTTTGATAACGAAGTACCGCACTTTCCAAGCATTGTAATGGTCGCCTTTCTTGCGCATCCATCCTTGGTGATCAGGGATGCCGATCTGGTCAAAGATATTCTTTCCTGGCATGAACGTACTAGGACCTCGAGACTGGCTCTCGGGAGCATCAGCATGTTTTTTCAGTGTCATCGGGGATTCCTTCTCTTTCAGCGTTTGACTATCTGCTTCCTTGCCGCTTGGCTTCTCCGCCGCCTTCTCCTTCTCCCTCAACTTCCTCGTCTCATCAAGAGAATCACTACGCGAGGGATTGCGAAGAGTGCTGGAAAGCGACCCATCTGACGTTAATGGGCGACCCGAGGACTTCTTGCTACTGTACAGTCGGGAAAGATTGAGACTTGATGATTTTTCCATTGGGCTTTCGCTGTCGATCAATGACCTGTCTGGAAGTGAGTGATTGAGAGAACCATATAAAAACTCAGCGCGTACGGACTGATCCTTGGCGGAGGCTTCCTGGCCTTCCCGAGGGAAGTAGTGAAAGTGCCTCCGAATAAACTATGCCGCTCTGTGCCTTTCGTCGTACCATCACGTTTATTCCGGCTATGCTTGCTGCCTATACTGGAGTCGTCCAGCAGCTCCCGCTTCCGTGATGATCTGGGTGTCACCGCCGCCAAGGGCACTGAAGTCGAGAGTGCAGTGGTAGAATTGTTGATGGAGGAAGTGTCGCCCTTCTCCTTCGCAGTAGACGTGGACTCTACGGAACGGCCAAAGAGGCGCCGGCGTTGCTTGGCGGCAGATGGTACATTTTCTCCCTGCCGAAAAGGTTTAAGTGATATCACCTACAGAAAGAAAATATGAAATCACCTCGCTCAAGGCGCCTCGATCATCGTCCTGCAACTCTGCGGGCTCGCGTGCGTCCTCTTGAGATCGTCTGTCCAAGGCACTATCACTAGGCGAAGATCCCAGCTGACCCGACCCCGGACGCTAATGATGCGTAAGCGATCGAAACAATAGTAGAAGATGAAACACCAACTTTGTGTTCGTTACCGTTCAACGGGACCCCGAGGCCAAGTCCTGTCGCAACAGGAGAGACATTGTTTTCCAGCGAGCCTCCAACGATACTTACACCAGTGCTCGATAGACTAGATACTCTTTTTACGAATTGGCTCATGTCTGCAGCTGGACTCTCGGGACTGCCCATCGAACCAAACGTCGCCGAGTTCGGCGCAGTAATAGCTGAGCTAATGGTGGTTGCGAACATGGGGCTATTCAAAGACTGATGAGTCGAGCCAGAACGCGAATGTGTGTAGGAGTATGAATGGGAGTGTGACAAGGACTGAGGATGTTGGGGCGACTGGACGTCCGGGAAGATGATTGACGGAGGTCGGCGTAGTTCGGCAATAGCATTGGCAATGCGCATACGCTTTCCAAATGCGACGATGCCAATTTCAGCCTTGAGGAGGTTGATGTCAAGCTCAAGTAGAACATCGCCCGTGATCTCTTGTTCTGAGGAGTAGAGCATTAGTTCAAATTGTACCACAAAATGAAGAAAACTACCTATGAACTTATCACAGACATCCTGACCAAAGCCCTTGGACTTCAGCCAGTCAACAACCTCTTCGACACTCCACTCCGATGGAGGAGCAGGTTTCATCGGACTACCTTCCCGTGTAAGTTCAGACGGCGTCTGGGGCATGGAAGTGGAAGAGACTTGACCGCTGGATGCAACACTGTTGTGCTTGGACGTCGGTGGTGGGCTCACTACACGTGGGGTGGGGGAGGAAACAGCATTGGAAACTTGGCGAATCTCACGGATCAAAGGCGTGGGAGTAGCGTGGGTGGTGGGTTCGGGGGAAGCAGGTAACTGTATGGAGGATGGCTCGACGGCAATAATAGGAACAGGCGCGAATACGTTGACCATAGGAGTGACGGGAGCGGACCGTGATTGAGATGCGTTGCGCTCATGGCCAGTGAGCGATGGGGAGATAGCGCGAGGGATTGAGGCAACAGAAAATGACGTCTTGTGAACTTTGGCTGTTTGTTCACCATCATTGGATGACACGGATGGCACATCTTGCAAGGGGAGTGTCACAGGCGAAGTCATACTCAAGTTCCTCCTCCTGTGACTTAGAGTTACTGCGCCATCGTTGTCATTATCTTCCTCATCTTCCTCGGGAATATGGGGATGATCACGTGTGAACCGATGTATATTTTGAAATGAGTTGTCCACTTCTTCTGCCTCACTCTCATCACTCATTTCGATGTCTATCGGGGGAGCGAGCGAGCGGATCTCCAATTCCGTAGCAGCCTTTGCTTCCACAACTTTTCGCGCCTGTTTTGCAAGCTTGTCCCGGGCACTGCGATGCCAGTCCTCTCCGTCCTCCCGTAAGCTGGTATCTCCGTCTGTTTCTGTATCCGTTTCGCGATCCGTGTCTCCGTGCCGGGTGCTAGCGAAGCTGAAACTGCGAGTTCCATCTCGATCATCTTGGCCGAGCTGCTCAATGGCCTTTTGGACGTCCGTCATAGTTGCCTGCATGACTTCCTCCTGGCGTCCTGAAGGCGGTTCACCAAGGGCGACACCGATGTTGGACTCGGCGTCGCTACCAATGAATGAAGCTGCCTCTTCATCGAGTGGCTGTAATATGTCAGGAGGCTCCTCCATGGAAGGACCAGCGGTGGATTCTGGTGACGCTGCACGTGGAGGGGCAGGGGCAGCCGGTGTAGTATAGCTTTTGGGAAACAGACCAATTTTACCTGCAATATTGCGTCCCTGGTAATGAAGTGCGTGCATGAGTTAATATCATGGAGTGAAACAACAACTGCAATTGAATTCAGCAGAGCGCAGGGCACTGTGGAGTTTACGTGGGCTGAAATTGTACTGCAAAGTTGTGCATGCCTACATGCAAACCGTGCGCAGGGTGAAAGAATCCAGTAGTACCCACCTGCCACCAGCCATCGCTGTATTGATCATCCTTCTCTATGACCTCGATGGGCTCACCCGCACGGAAGTCGACTTCGTCCTCGTTTTCGGGTTGAAAGTCGTGGAGCGCATACACATAGTCAGGCATTGTACCGATAGATTTCGTCACAGACGAACGGTCCGCCGTTGAAAATGATAATCAAAAGGCTCCTGAAGAAATGCGTGTCTATGAGTTAGCGGAACACGTAGCAGGGACGACTCGGAGGAAAGATGGCACCTGTTAATTGAAAAGGTCAGTGCTGGTAGTATGGATGTGAGAAGGAGGTGGTCAGTCGTTCCGAGTGACCCGATGCTGTGACCCGTTCGTTAAAATTCCACGAGCCCGTCACCGTTAACCTCGATGAGAACAACTTCAAGTATTAGTAGTAGTACTCGTGAGCACAACTCCAACCCAAACTGGCTCGGTACCTGGCTATGATGACTCAGCAAATCAGTCAGATTATCAGTTTGAGCCGATACTTTCATCAATTGAACGCCTAAAGGATGACTCCGGTTTCTCGACTCCCATGGCCACTTTTCCTGCTGTCGCAATGGCTTCCAAGCGCCTGAGTAGGTCTTGATTGCTCTAGTCGTGTTCAATGGATAATATTCCATCAGCATTCGTCACTGGAAACTCTAATAAATTGAAGGAGACCAAGTATATTTTATCTCAAGGAACACCAGTAGACATAGACGCACAAGACCTAGATAGCAAGTTCTTCTCATCAATACTTGTTCAACCGCTGATCAAACGCTCAAGTACCCGAACTACAGGGCACGACCCAAGAAGTCGCCATAGCGAAATGCCGTCGCGCAGCGGAGCTGGTCAGTCCATTGAGTCTGAATTTATGGATCCGTCTCCCCACTACAGTGCTTATGAATTTTGGCAGCTGGGGAAGCCGTGCATAACAGAGGACACCGCATTATGTTTTGTAGCGTATGACGGGCTACCTGGTCCATACATCAAGCACTTTTTGAAGACACTCGGCCACGAAGGTCGGTGGCTGCAGGGGCATTTTTCTGAACGAGAGTTTCTGAACGCGTCTGAGTAGGCTTGAATAATATGCTTGTAGGATTTTCGACAAAAGACGCATATGCGCTCTGTACTTTTGCATACAGTGCGGGTCCGGGCACCGAGCCGATCCTCTTCGAGGGCCGCACAGACGGCACCATCGTCCCTGCCAGGGGACCTGGCGATTTCGGGTGGGACCCCATCTTCCAACCAAAAGGTTTTGATCAAACGTGAGGCTCTCCTGATTTTTTTGCTTGGTTGTTTATAATGCTGAAACCGGGATGAAGCTTCGCCGAAATGGCCAAGGAACAGAAGAATACGATTTCTCACCGGTACCGTGCACTGGATAAGCTCAGGGTATATTTAGCGACTATCGACACTGAGAACAAGTTCTAGAGAGCTGCTTCTTTGCAGGGTAACTAAAATTCAATATACAATTGGCCGTGCGATAAGATAAGTCTGAAGTACTTGGATTCGATTTCCTGACTTGCAGCTGAATGATTTGCATTCTACTCAAAGCATCACTTCATGGGTGCATTTTATGGCCCGTGTCATTTAGCACAGGAAGTTGGCGTGTTATCACATACATAGCTTGATATTTCCAAGGCCAGAGCGAAAAATAGTGTCAGTCAGCGATACGGCATCGGTAGACACATGCTCCGCGATTGCATTCAGCCACGGTAAGCCGAGTCGATCGAGTCAGCCATGATCATCTTCGTGAGATCAACTTTTGAGTGGGCGCTTCTCGAAGAGAAATTCAGTCACGTAGCACAGCCCAATAGACCTGTTAACTATAAATTTTGTAAACGAGAATGTACTGTGCACCTGCTCATGTGCAATGAGTTGTGATATTTCACGGTCGTGGATTCGTGTTTCTGTGAGCCACATGCTGCCACATGATGAGGACCGTGTATAATAAGGTTTCTGATCCGGTCAAGGATTTCCGACTCCCGACTTCCGATACAGCTTTTTCGAGTGGGCAAAGCCCAGGGTACACGCTTCACATCATCAGCCCCCTAGCGCACATCCGTTCTGATACCACGAGGAAGAACCCATCTTCCTAATCATTTTACTAGACACAAGTTTCTATCTAGTAGCAACTTGGGCAAGTCTGGCGGCTATTCCAAATCCATGTCCATCCATACCCCAAGAAAGAAGGCCAGAATCCGTCTAGATGACGACGTAACATCCGCAAAAACGCGCCTAGCGAACCCCCTACAAAAACAGCGTGAACAACTTCCAATAGCACGAGGTAGCTAGCCTATCCGTCTATTATCTGAATCTCTGCTCAACCATCTCTGCCAGGACGGGAAGCTCTCATCCGCGAAATACAGGAAAATGACACAACGATTTTACTGGGAGAGACAGGGTCTGGAAAAACCACTCGTGCGTCTGCTAGCCATGATCCCGTTGTTATTGCACCTCATGACTCTATCTTAAGCACAGAAGTCCCTCAATACATCCTCGAGTCGGGCATCGCAGGCAAGGGCATGATCGCTGTCACCCAACCGCGTCGAGTAGCAGCAACGTCCCTTGCCGCTCGCGTAGCCGCAGAGAAAAATGTCTCTGTCGGTGGACTTGTTGGATACTCCGTGAGGTTCGACGAGGCTTCCAGCTCCGACACCCGGATAAAATACGTCAGTGACGGTATGCTCGTGCGGGAGCTGCTGT
The DNA here is from genome assembly GCA_016628085.1 of Suillus occidentalis. Classification (NCBI taxonomy): domain Eukaryota; kingdom Fungi; phylum Basidiomycota; class Agaricomycetes; order Boletales; family Suillaceae; genus Suillus; species Suillus occidentalis. Next base: position 19,430 of record JABBWB010000554.1, read on the forward strand.
CGGATAGGTTGCTGTCGAGATACAGTGTAATAGTCGTGGACGAAGCGCACGAACGAACCCTTCGAACAGATTTCCTAATAGCAAACCTAAAAACAATACAGACCGCCAGAAATAGTGAAGGTGATGTCGGTGGGAAGGGAAAGGGTCCTGCGTCAGCCCTTAACCCATTGAAACTCATTATCATGAGCGCGACGCTGGATGCCGAGAAGTTTAGCAAGTTCTATAACAAGTTGGTGGATTACTTCCGCACGCAACGTACATACTTATGGGAAAATCCAGTGCCCGTATACTCTATGTCAAGGGTCGACAACACCCTGTCCAGATATTCCATACATCTGTCAGCCAGACGGACTACGTTGATGCTGCGCTACGGACGTTCTTCCAAATCCATACTGACAGACCTCCAGGAGATGTCCTTATATTTCTTCCAGGTATGTGTGTTGATTTGCCGGCATCATCCATGCTAAACTGATATCGTGTAGGCCAAGAGGATATTGAAAGTCTGGACAAATCGATAAAGATGTATGCTCACAGACTCCTGAGGAGCGCATGACTGTACGACATAATACGTTTGATAACTCTCGTTCTCACTGCGATCCTCATCTAGGTCCTCACATGCCCAATGTATGCTGCCTTGCCGCCTGCGCAGCAGGCTAGAATTTTCGTCCGCCCCTACAAACGCTCGGAAATGTATC
>JABBWB010000555.1:0-20113 GCA_016628085.1 Suillus occidentalis
AGCCTGCCGCCCTACAAAATGATTATCGTTCCCGTGTACCTCACCAAGGAAGAGCACGTCATCATTGACAAGGGCATCGATTCCTTGGCCGGCGGGTGAGTGGATGGCTCTCTGTGTGGCCTGCGTCTATCACTCACCGAGTTGTTGCAGAGGAAAACTCGATATAGACGAGAATAGCTCTTTGGCATCGGTGAGTATGCAGGCGGTCACTGGGAGTCGTGGCTAACATGTTCGACAAGCGATTTTATCTTGAAGCGCGCACGAAAGTCGCGTTCCCATTCCACACATCGCCAAACTATCATGCGGTTGATACATTGGAAGAATATGACGATCTCCGCTCCACAAAGCTTGATAGTCTCATGACACTTCTTAGGTGGCACCTCGTCTCCGACGACAACGGAGTGTACAGAGATCTTGATAAGGTGCTCACGGCTGAGGAGCAAGAGGAGTTGGATGCCGAGTACAACGAGGAGACGGACATCGATACCATAGGAAGCCATGCTCTGGATCGCGACATTCCTGACCTCATGACCAAGGGGAAGCGAAAAATACTGGTTTACACGGAGTTCCCGATGATGGAGCCTCTCATCAACTCGGTGAGCGTCGTGTTATCTTTCGTGCTCATATTTACCAATTTTGCACCCGGTTCTAGGTACTCAGGATGCACAATATCTCGCCGCTCATACTGAACGGGGGGTTACCCGTCGAGGATCGCACTGAGATCATTAACCAGTTCACCACCAACCCTGCCGAAAGGGTGTTGCTGTTGTCAAATGTTGGCGCCGTCGGTCTGAATCTGACAGTGGCCAATATCGTCATTCTTTTCGTGGGTCATCAGCCGTCTGCCGAACTACATCTGCCTAACCCGCATGCAGGACCAGTGTTGGTCAAGAATGATGGTGAACCAGATCATAGGCCGCGCTTGGCGTCTGGGCCAAAAGGAGGTCGTCTTTGTATATAACATGGTGGGTGTTAATACCGTTGATGTCCTCATGGTCGACCACGGCGAGGCCAAGGGCCGAATGCTAGGACAATTCTTGACCAGTAACAAGGGTACTTGCGCACCTGTCTGCTCAGATGTCAATGTCTAATGGAACTCTAGAAACCTTCGAGAAAATTCAAGGTCTTACTGGCGGAAAGTATTATACGCCCGCTGATGACGACGACGACGACGATGACCACGATAACGACGATGACGACGACGAAGATGACAGTGACGGCGAAGTCGAGGTCATTACTGGTCCGCCTTCCCAAAAGTCCGCCGGCCCGTCCCAACGTTCTTCTGCATCACGGTCGTCTGCTGCAGCATCTGCCGGAGGGTCCTCCAGAAAGTCTGCATCTTCAACGTCAGACAAGAAGGGCACCAACAAGAAGAAGACCATAAAGACGTACGGTGGCAAAAAGCAAGCACGCAACCTTAAGACAACTGGGGATGACGATGGGGAAGTCATTGACATTTCTACAGTCAGCTGCGGTTCGGACGATGAGGATGAAGAGGGGGAAGACGAGATAGAGATGCCTGATGATGACACGGACTGTGCACCAGCAAAAGGAAGGGGCAAGTCCAAGCCCACTGGTAAGGAGAAGGGGAAGGGGAAGACGGCAAAACCAGCCAAATCAACGTCCAAGGCAACGGGAAAGGGGAAGACGGCAAAACCAGCCAAATCGACGTCCAAGGCAACGGGACAGGTGAAGACCGCGCGTGGGTCATTGGAGGATGATCCAATTGAAGTGGATGAAGACAGTGCGGATAATGCTAACCAGCACGTGTCACAAACCAGTGGGTCAAAGACGGCCGCTGCGGGCAACTCAACGAAGCAGACGGATGAGGATGTCAGGATGTCACCTACACCTGACCCTTCTGGTAGCAAGTCGTCTTCTACAACAGGTGGTGATTCATCCGCGCGCATGAATGAGGACAAGGACACCCTGATATCACCCGCCCTGTCCAAAGCCGGGTCCCACAGTACTCAAGCAGCTGCTACGCCGGTAGCATGTGAGTTCAAACCATCTCACCAAGAGTCACAGGCACACTGATTACGGTTGAATCATTTTATTGTAGCCCCTTTGCGTGGGCAACACCCAGTATCAGACGGATCCACCTTGAAAGCGGTTCCCGATGGCTTCACACTGGACGATAACCCTCACGGCTCCAGCCAAACATCCAACCAGGTCTGTCCCATCGACAATTGTATCACGTTGTCTTACTAACCAACCAACCAACCAACCAGGACAGACACGACGTAGATATGCTCCTTGGTGAGAAATCGCTCTCTCAACTTACGTTGGCGGAGGGTAAAGAAGAGGAAGCCCTCTCACAACAAAAACGTCGTCGCGATACCGCATCCACAGTGGCTTCTCCGCCGGCTGGCCCTGTCACCAGCCCGAGGAAGAAAAGCCCATCTCGCCCTCCGCGAAAGAAAGTTTCAGTTGTCATCGATGTTCCGAGACAAGTCTCAGCCGCAGCGTCGTCCACCAATGTCGGATCAACCGCAACCGCATCTGAGGCTGACGGTGGTAATACGGCGAGGGAGGGGGCTAGGCCACGGCGATCCAAGACCCCGCGGGCTCGTGGTGGAATTGGGAGGATGCCTCGATAGCTGAGTGTGCATAGTATCTACCGTGATCGTCATTTCGTGCAATACGGCCGAGAATTTTGATTGGTGTGTCTTGTATACTTTGTAACCTGTATCATGTCGTAGTGTGCCATGTTTATGTTGTTGCTGTTGTTTGTTGTTGTATGTAGTCGAATGTAGTTGATATGAGTGAGAGCCATATTGCAAACAATCATAGGCACGGTCCCAAATGGGAGCCACGTCTCATGAAACTGTTGCCCGGGTCCCAACGGGTGCCGCATGCCCTGGAGGCATGTTACGTTCAGTATGAATGCGCGCGGGTCCCATTGGGTGCCGAGTGAGTTGTAGCTATCGTAATTCATCCGTGTTGCAACATTGAACATGCCGCATTCAAATGTTTTGGCAACAACACCAGGGTTGAGGGCTAGTCGCTTATCTATAGGTGTTCTATCCGGATCACAGTATGTGTTCCTGCTGTTGCCCACCCACAGCCTAACTGGCACAGCCCACAGATATGAAGTTGGTTAGGTTGCCTTGCGGTCGGCTAACACCCCTCGACCTCTGCTGATATGTGTCATGCGTCAGCCGGTTCGTCGGTTCACGCTTGCCGCACAAAACACAATTCGCCTCATTCGAGCCACGCACCACGCAAGATCTCACATGATGCATCGCTCAATCCTCGTGGGTAGGCCTGCAGTGTAGGCTTGCACATCGGTCCCGCCCGGTTTGATAAGGACAATCAACCCGACAGCATACATAACACATTGAGTATCCGGGCTCATACCAATCACCCGCATTGCATTCGCGCAAAATACTATGAGCCAACAGCTTCAGACCGGTGTTGTTTGTGCCCTCATTGCCGGGAGGGAATTTATCTTTCAGGACAGCCTCACGATCCTCGCAATCTATGGCCTCGGGCCAGAGATGTTCGACATTCCAAACCGTCACCTCACACCCAACCAACTCACCTCTCTCCAGACGATGATGAGGTCCGTCGTGAAGGCCGCAACCCTCAAGGAGAGATTCGAGATTCTCCAAGGAACTGGTCTAACTGGATTTGCCGCTGGTCGTGCCGCGCTCACCACCTGGTTCCAAAAACAAAATGTATCGGCTTCTATCAGCAAACGCATGGATCAGGTGTTGGAGAATTTGGATCTTTTACCAATGCAATTGATCCAGCAGTCGGTGAATGGCCAATTTCCCGACGTCCGAGATGCAGACCCTGCGAAAGAAGACATCGCCATCGCGCTCTTCGGTGACTTTGCCTTGGCGAGGACTCTCCGAGGAGATTTTCGTAAGTCTCTCGATCCTATCATCCATCACAATTGGGAGCGACATCGGACACGCTTCACGACTGCGAGGCACATCATGCAAATACAGAGATTTGCGGCAAAGAAGTATTGCAACAGTGAGTAATGTGCCGCCGTCAAGAGCAATCATCTCACCGTGCGTCTACCAGGAATCGATCAGGAGCGGCCAACGATCACCACAAAGACGCTGATCGCTGCCATACACGCGGTGAAGGTGTACAATGATGTCATAGGTTGGTGTCCCAAGGAGGTTGACCGCGTCGCAGTACTGGCAGAATTTGTGAAGCACGTCGTTGTAACAGCAGTGGCAAAGGTAAAGGGACTGACCAATGAGATGTTGGTCCCCAACATCGCTGACTCCAGAAATGAGTCGGCAGCACGTGAGTACAAACCGTCTGCTAGTCGTCTGACTCGCTATTGAGTTTTTTGTTTTATTTATTCGTCAGAAAAAGAAGGACGTGAACGAGCGAGCAAGATTTTAGACGTGTCTCTTGCTGTGGCTGGAGACGTCGACATCATTTGGGCTGTCTACGTGCAGTATTTCCGGGTCATCCCACACAAGGCCGATGTTCCGTGTTTAGACTTCGACAACGACAATGGACAGGATACCTGGGCCGCCTGTAGTGACTTGGATGTCGATTCTTTTCAACATCTTGATGATACCGCCCTCAACAATCTCCTCCATTTTCCAGAGGGACGACCCTCCCTCTTCGCACAGTTCCGTTCCATCAGTCGCAAATGCGCCTGGGATGAACTTCTGGAGAAGGATTTTTCTAAGGACAATCCAGACATGCTTCCCGTAACCCTGCTATGGCATCAGCGTGTTGGGGTCGCAGCACTCGTCAAGAAATTCTGGGAGGTCGAGAAGCATCGTGGCGGCGTTCCCGGTGTCCTCATAGCAGACGAAGTCGGAGTGGGAAAGACTGCCTTGATCATGGGCACGATCGCCTTCATTATCCAAGCCTATTGGGCCGAGCAATTTGTTCGCGCCCCCAATGGAAAGCCCGAAGCACTACCGGCCACCATTAATCCATCGGCCATGCGCGTCGCACCACTGCTAGGTGAGTTAGACTCTCTTACCGCCGGCTCCCAATTCGACCTACGTACGAAAAATGTGTCTTCTGATGGAGCCGTGTCCCTTACACATGCTGATCAAGTCTCGTCTCGTTCCACACAGAGCAACGTTCCTTCTTCGTCGGCCAGTCATTCATCCCCAACCTGCCTCACCTCATAGTAATCTCCAACTCCATGAGTGTGCATTGGTTCTCTGAGCTCCGCACCTTTTTTGCTCCCCAGACAGTAGAGATATTTCATTATCCCACAGCAGAGGAGGATTTCGCATCTTTCTGGACTGGTCAGTGGGCTGAATCAAAAATGCCGTTGGTCAATCGCATCATTCTTGTCACACACTCGGTGAGGGCGCCATCTGGCCGATTGATCGGTGGTACTGCATGCTAAATACTACTACATACACAAGGTAATGACTACGTCGGGCAAGTCATTCGATATTCGCAAGGGCAAGGCTGGTCATAACATCAAGAAGGCCACTGACGAGAAGCGTCATGTGAAGCATTCTCGGCTGGAAAATACTTCCCTGTGGTCCAAGAGGAATTTTCTTACCTGCACCGTTGACGAAGGTCACGCGTTCAGAAATATTAATGGCGCTTATTATTCCGTCCTTGAGCTCATGAAGGCCTCCCTTGTGCGCATGATATCAACTGCAACTCCGCTCTATACCAGCCCGAAGGCATGTCCCATCCCACACTTGAATTCATGCAGGCTTGTGTTAATCCGCACTGACACAGGATTTATGCAACATCGGCCGTCTTCTTCAAATCCCGTATTTCCTTGGCCATGAAGGCGACCAACGTGAGACGGAGGAATGGAAAGCGTTATTTGCTGCTCGTTGTGGCATCACCCGGGGGGACACGGAACTCCCGACTGCTGGCCCAGGCACTAATGATCAGTGCAACGATCATCGCTTACGGTCTTCTGTTCAAGAGATTACAACCGCGTGGATCAACAAAATCAGACTTGCCTACAATGGACGTGTCATCCGACGCACCGTTGAATCCCGGCGATACGACGGCAAGACGATTGATGACAGTTGGCCCCCTTACAAGATGGTAATTGTTCCCGTCTATCTCTCCGCTGAAGAGTATAAGACGATCGACGATGACATGCTGGTCATGGGCGGAAGGTGAGTTGGCAGCTCCCATTGGGGACCGCACCCCTCACATACTTGCCAGGGCGGATATCGGCATCGACGAGAGCGATAGATTTAACTGGGTAACTCAATGACAGCGCCGCTCGCCTCTGGTAGTCACAGCTGACGATCATCTTACAGACATTTTATATCGAAGGCCGAACCAATGTTGCCTTTCCATTCCACGATTTGCCGCAGTATCCCCCAGTGGCCACCATCGAGGAATACACACCAGTCCGATCCACGAAGGTCGACAGTCTCGTGACCATCCTTAGGTACCACTTGGCATCTGACGAGCACGGAGTCTACCAGGATCTCGATAAGGAGCTCACTGATGAGGAACTCGCGCAGTTGGACCATGAAGATGTCGAGGAGGATGACATTGATATTGACCTTCCCGGTATCATGTCCATGGGAAAACGTAAGATATTGGTCTACACCGAATTCGCAATGATGGCACCATTGTTGAAATCTGTGAGTGTCGTTGTCTCCACAATAACATCCCGCATCAGAGCCGATGCATCATCGCTTGCACACTTAGATTTTGACACTTCACAATATCCGTGCCCTCGTCCTGAACGGGACGAACACGGCCGAGGAGCGCCATGACGCAGTGAACAGATTCAACACCGTCCCTGAGGAGCGTGTCATGCTGATTTCAAACTTCGACGCTGTTGGTTTCAATGCCACCATGGCGAGCATCATAATTCTCTTTGTGTGTCGTCTACATATCACATTCGTTGGACTTGGCTCACCCCTCCTGTAGGATCAATGTTGGTCGAAGGCACTTGTCAATCAAATTATCGGACGACCATGGCGCCTGCAGCAACAGGAGACCGTCCTCGTCTACAACATGATTTCCATCGGCACCGTCGATGTTCTCACAATTGACCAAGGCAACGGCACGATACTCACAGAGTTCTTGTCTACTCACTCAGGTATGAGACGTGTGACTGACATTAACGCTACTGACTACAAACAACAACAACATTGTCTGACACCAGAGTTGGCGACGAGAATTCAGCGTGCGTCAAGAGGTGAGCGTATCAAGACTGCTGAAGAGGATCAACAAAACGAAGACGACAATATCATCCGCGTGGACATACCTGGCATTACTACAGACGAATCAGCGTCTACGGCGAATTTTGCCCAGCCATCCACCAAGAAGACGGGCACGGTGACTAAGACATATGGTGGCAAGTCGAAAGCTCGTGATATTAAGCACACTGGCGACCAGAACGACAAGGTTTCTGAAGAAATCAAGACTGGCGGGGAGGGGGTGGATGTTGTTGAGCGTCACGATGAGGGTAATCCCGCGCAGAAAGGAAAGGGCAAGACCACGTCTGGTTTTGTTGTCGTCGGCAATGATAAGGAAAATGCAGCAGAGGGCGGCTCACAGTGCACACGTGCACCCCACCCAACGGAAACGGCAGGGACAAGTGGGTCTGCGCATAAAGCTATGGTCGCATCCCCCCAAGAGCCAGAGGCGGATGTACAAACATCTCAAACCAACGGTCCCGAGAAGGAGCCCTGTCCAGCTACAAGTCATGATTCGTCCAAACCAGAGAACCATCGGGAGCAAGTCAGTCCCTCTACAACAACATCCACATCCACATCCACATCCACATCCACATCCACATCAACAACAACAACATTCACGGACGGCTCCCCTTTTCAGCTCGCCTCTCCGGCTGTCGCTTCATCAGCTAGGGCAGCTCCCCTCAAGCAGGTGCACGAGGAGACATCTCCCCCTTCTGCCAGTACGTTCCGCATCTTGCATATTCACTGCGCGTGCCCGCTGACAATGCTATTTCAGCTGCCGCGCCTGAGCCATCCATTGATCAAGACACTGACCTTGACTGGGATGCGTCCCAGGGCGGGAATTCCATCCCCCAAACGAGCGACGACGAGCCGTCTTCCGCTACAATGTCCCAGAATAATTGGGACCGTGGGTTTGATGACTTGTTCAACCGCAACCCTCATAAACGGCGTCGACGTCGTGATACTGGATCGACTGACATGTCATCTCCCGCCAACAGCTTTAAGGCGAGAGCTTTGACCAGTCCTCCACGTATTCCCCCTCCACGAAAAAAGATGATCGTACCAGCAGATCCTTCATCTGCAGGCCCTAGCAGGGGAGCGTTATCGGACGGTGAGGCTCAAAGCGCGCGGATGACATTACAGAGCCGCATTGCAGTTCCGGCCAACGCTCCAAAGCCTCGAGGGGCACGTGTGTTTCGAGGACGTAGAGGAAGTGCGAGGCCGCCGGTTAAGTAGGCCATATGTTGTGGGCACAATATTGATGAATCCAATGTTTTGAGCTGGTAGTTGCATTGTATAGTTAGGCACCTGTACTCTGACTGTGTCACTTATGTATTATACCGGAAAACGTCCTGCATGGTTATGTGAGACAAACAAATGAATCATGAGACCCACACGCAGGAATGGTAATTTGGACACCTGGAACTGACGCGGCACCCAATGGGACCCGCATACAGCCATGGTGATCTGGACACCTGAAGCAGCCACGGCACCCAATGGGACCCGCGTACAGCACTGGGATATCTTGACACCTGCAGCAGCCGCGGCACCCAACGGGACCCGCACGCAGGAATGGTGATTTAGACACCTGGAACAGTCGCGGCACCCAATGGGACCCGCACGCAGGACTGGTGATTTGGACACCTGGAACAGTCACGGCACCAAATGGGACCCGCACGCAGGAATTGTGATTCAGACACCTGCAGCAGCCGCGTCACCCAATGGGACCCGCACGCAGGAATGGTGATTTAGACACCTGGACAGACGCGGCACCCAATGGGACCCGCACGCAGGAATGATGATTTAGACACCTGGAACAGTCACGGCACCCAATGGGACCCGCATCCAGCACTCTTGAATCTTGACTCCTGAAGCAGCCCACGGCACCCAATGGGACCCGCACGCTGGAATGGTGATTTGGACACCTGCAGCAGCCGCATCACCCAATGGGACCCGCACGCAGGAATGGTGATTTAGACACCTGGAACAGTCACGGCACCCAATGGGACCCGCACGCAGGAATTGTGATTTGGACACCTGAAACAGACGCGGCACCCAATGGGACCCGCACGCAGGAATGATGATTTAGATACCTGGAACAGACGCGGCACCCAATGGGACCCGCGTACAGCACTGGAATATCTTGACTCCTGAAGCAGCCCACGGCACCCAATGGGACCCGCACGCTGGAATGGTGATTTGGACACCTGCAGCAGCCGCATCACCCAATGGGACCCGCACGCTGGAATGATGATTTAGACACCTGGACAGACGCGGCACCCAATGGGACCCGCATCCAGCACTCTTGAATCTTGACTCCTGAAGCAGCCCACGGCACCCAATGGGACCCGCACGCTGGAATGGTGATTTGGACACCTGCAGCAGCCGCATCACCCAATGGGACCCGCACGCTGGAATGGTGATTCAGACACCTGGAACAGTCACGGCACCCAATGGGACCCGCATCCAGCACTGTTGAATCTTGACACCTGGAACAGACGCGGCACCCAATGGGACCCGCACGCAGGAATGATGATTTAGATACCTGGAACAGACGCGGCACCCAATGGGACCCGCGTACAGCACTGGAATATCTTGACTCCTGAAGCAGCCCACGGCACCCAATGGGACCCGCACGCTGGAATGGTGATTTGGACACCTGCAGCAGCCGCATCACCCAATGGGACCCGCACGCTGGAATGATGATTTAGACACCTGGACAGACGCGGCACCCAATGGGACCCGCATCCAGCACTCTTGAATCTTGACTCCTGAAGCAGCCCACGGCACCCAATGGGACCCGCACGCAGGAATTGTGATTTGGACACCTGAAACAGACGCGGCACCCAATGGGACCCGCACGCAGGAATGGTGATTTGGACACCTGAAACAGACGCGGCACCCAATGGGACCCGCACGCAGGAATGGTGCTTTAGACACCTGGAACAGACGCGGCACCCAATGGGACCCGCGTACAGCACTGGAATATCTTGACACTGCAGCAGCCGCGGCACCCGATTGGACCCGCATCCAACACTGTGAAATCTTGATACCTGCAACAGCCGCGGCACCCATTGGGACCTGTGCACAACAGAAGTATATATTGAGACACGCGACAGGGTGACTTCAATTTCCTCCATGACATGACTAACATTCCTGGCCGCTATGACGGTACAATTCAATATGTCACAGCAAGACATCACTAACAATCCATGATCATTGGGTAACTAGTCAGCACCGGACCCAGATTATTATATCTCCCCCTCAGATTCAGACGACTCCTCTTCTTCCTCACGCAGCAGAATTCTGTCAGGGATAGGCGCAATGTTGTTGACCCATTCTCGCCGGTCCACCACGTCTTGATTGACTTCTTCCTCTGGTTCCTCCTCCTCATCCGCTTGCGCATCCGCATCCATCGGCTCCCATGTAGGAGCATATGATGACGGACTGACAATGACCTGTGGAGCCTGCCCGCTGTAACGCAATGGGTATGTGCTGAAGTCGTGACTGGGTGTGTATTTCCAGAGACGGTCCTTGTGTGGCTTGGGAATCCATAGAAGCTCCTTGAAAATACGCCAATATCTGTTCCTCACCGTATCGAAATTTGCCGGAGACAGTCTTTGTTTCATCTCGAACCACTCCTCCCAATACTTCATCGTTGGAAAATTCTGAGGCTGCACTCTGAGTGGTGCGTCCCGAGGCGGAAAAAAGATGTTGAACGCCTCCTTCCATTCCTGTCCGCCCACTTTCATCCACTGCACCCGGTTAAACACCAACGCGAGGTTGACGTCCTTGTACACATTATCAGTCACATGCAACCGTTCCTCCATCGTCAGTCTGCAGTGCGATGCAGTGAGTGGGTCGTTCTTCAGATTGCCACATTTCTGCAACAAGTCGCTGCAAAACTGATTCCAGTGTTTGGTGAGCTGCATTGGTAGGTCCTCTTCAAGATCAGGGGGGAAATCAGCACGTTCATTCCATGGCAGGTCCTCCCCAGCGTCCTGTGGTGGACCAGCCAACTCAAAGTCAAGGTCCACGAAGACTGGCGCTGGCTCTGGATCTTCCAATCTGTGTCGCTTGGAGAAACCCTTTTGTGTGCGGACACGCTTCTGCGGCACCAATGCGCGGGGAATGTAAGCGGGTGGTAAATACTTTCTCCGCAACGCGTCGTAGTCCAACCCAAACATGAACTTGAATGTTGAGTTGCGCATCATGGGGCCTCGCTGAAACCGTGGAACATCTGCCGTCGGTGGCCACACGATGTCTCTCAAGAAGAACGCGCCATGTGCGCAGACGGGCAACATATCACCATGTTGCCTTAGTTCTTCTCTCGGGCGGATTTGCAACATGTCCTGATCGTAATCCCGCGTCAACGGAAGGATGGTGCACATCAGGTCCCGCGCCGCAGATCCATCATCTGGTCTTGAATGCAGCCCGTTCGTCAACCATAAAATGCCCGCACTCAGGCTGAGGGCATCCGGTCCCACGCGAAGTGGTCCAGCACTGTCATTTTGAAGAGACAAGGTGCGCATGAAACCCAGCATACGGATGAGTCGCCATTGCCTGTAGAGCACAATCTTCATGTCAGTGCCATCCTTGCGTCAAATAACCGTTCCAAAACACAATCTGTGTCAAGTTATGGTTATGGATGCAGAACTCACCACCAATCCTCACGCGGAAACGCCAAGATACTTTCCCTCGCCAACTCCACCGGAAACCGAAGCGCGACTCTCGTCCCATACCTGATCGGAACTCTCAACTCGATGCGAGCCGCGCAGTCGTGGTTCTCCCTCGCGTCAAAGTAGAGGGCGAATATGTTCCTCATGTATTCTGGTGGAGTGCCCTCCATAAGTTGTTTGCCGCTCATTGCCAACCCATGCCTTCCACCGTCCAGCTGTTGAATGAGGGCTTTGTCCGTCGTGTAAGTTTGTATGTACACCGGGTCCCTATGGCTCAGCTTAAATGCGCCACGAAAACCGGAAACGTGCATCAACCCTGCAGAGATGTCTTTTGAGTACTGACGTGACGGACGGTTCACATATGACGCTGCCTGCAAAGGCGTCAAGCAGGTAAAGTGATGGATAATTGAGCTATGAGCATCCGTCCGCCACTGATATGAGAAGCCGGGTTCCGATAATTCCAGCCCAACGTCCACCCAGCAGTGCGGTTCCATGAGCAACTCATGATCCAGGTCAGTCAGCAGCACCGACAAGGCATCTTCAGCGGCCCGATCATCATCCGGCTGATGTTGGTTGGCCTCCTTGACACCCTGCACTTGCGTCATGAACACAATGTCCCTCGCCCAAGCATGGGCTGCAACCAATAACCTGGGAAGCTCATACCCAAAACGGCGCACCATTTGTGCAGGGAACGGCCGCGTGCCATACTGGTATCTGTTGTCGCGTTTCTTGGCACGAGTGAGAGCGCTCTCATAGGTCGTCGGCCAGTTTGTCATCGTGTCCGGATTGAGAGATTGGAGGGTGGGCCTCAAACCATCATTATAGATCGCTGTCTTCTGCTCCAGTGTAAGCTCCACGCTCCTATCTGGATTATTCTCTTCATACAGCGCAGGGAAGAACATCCGAAGTTTCGTCCGAACACCCACAACACCCAAACATATGTTGGGAACATGATGGGGAAACACCGGCACTTCATCCTGTGATAGTAGTTGTGAATTGTGTCGGAAGTTCACATAATGCATAGATAGTTACCCGATGCTCATGGATCTTCATCGGGACCTTCAGGTGAACATTAGCCGTCAGAGTGTCAACCGGATTGGCGACGGGATAGATGAAGACGTTGCTGACGATTGGGATCCATACAGTGAAACCAATGAGGCTGTCATAATCTCTGACAACGGTGACTTCCCTCTCGCGGGTGAATCGATTGCGTGTTGGTTCGAGCGAATACTGGATACCCGTGGCAGAATCCTTGCCAGTGAGCGCGAGGTTCAGGCCCCTATAGTACTGCACCTCATCAACCATGCCCTCGTCTTGTGGGAGGAGGCGGATGACCTTGTTGTTGAACGCGGAGAGGGCGCAACCTTCGACTCTCACCATGCTGAATATAGATGACGACTGACAGAGACGACTGGAGGAACACAAGGGGGGGATGTATCTTGGTGAAAATCTTCGTGATTATATAGCTAACCAGCTATGCCTCGTGCTCCGGGTGGAGAAAATCGGGATTACATATTCATTGACCCGATGTTTTAAAGTTCACCTTGAGGTCAGGGTAGTTAGTGATATTGACTTAAGTACAATGTCATAATGATCGGGATATTAGAATTCAACTACGACCCAGTACAGAGTAACCCTAACCACCCGGTACAATTATAGTATTTAAACACCGATTTGAAAATTGATTTAAGATAATTTGAGAGGATTTATCGGCGGATCAGAAAGTTAGGTGCGTCGGCTATGCGCATCACATACCCATGTTGTGGGTCACATTTGGTGCCGCTGCTGGTGTATGAACCAACCAACCAACCAACCAAACCAACCATAATCCACCATGGATGCACCCGGGTCCCAGTGGCAGCCGCATGTGTTGTGAAACATAGAACTCACCGGTGTTGTGCGCGGGTCCCAATTGGTGCCGTGTCTGTTGAAGGTATCTCAATTCAACATTGCTGCGTGCGGGTCCCATGGGGGTGCCGCATCTGGTGTGAGTATTAGCTTCTACCAGTGTTGTAGGCGGGTCCTATTGGGTGCAGCGGCCGTTGTGAGTTTCATAATTTACCTGTGTGCTGCCCGGCTCCCAATGCGTTACGCTGCTAGCATTAATAATTCAGCAAGGCTTGCCGCGGGTCTCATTGAGTGCCGCATCTGTTGCGAGTATTAGCTCAATTGTGCTTATCGGACCATTCTGAGGTAAACATAATCCATGTATTCATAATCATATTCATGTGCATGTACATACAGTCGCATATAGTTCTAAGTTCTAAGTTCTAAGTTCTAACTACAACTACCAACTACCACTGCGGCTACAATCGCTAATTCTCTAGTGGTTGCGGCGGCGGCGCTTCTTCACAATGTAACTGTCTATCTCAGCGACTTCTTTCTTGAGAGCCCCGAATGCCGTCTCAAACATTGCGACGAACGTGTTGAGGCCATTGAGCCTACCGGCCATGTAGGCGTCGTCGTCGTCGTCGTCGTGGTCTTCGTCGTCTTCAGGATCATCGTTGGTCTCCTCTACTTCGACGAACTTCCTCTTTCGGCTGACGTTGATTTCGACATACGGGCGACGGATGCCCAACGGGCCTGGACGCATGCGTGGAGCTGAGGGCCCGGCAATGGGCTGTGGTGAGACCGTGGCGAGCCCTGCCTTTGCTACCTTTGGCTTTGGCCGGGGCTTTGGAGCGGTGGTGGCTGAGGCAGGCTGCTCCTTGCCCTTGCCCTTTTCTGGCATGCGAGTTAGTATTGGTCATCTATTCAGGAGTGGAAGATTTCTTACCGCTTGCAAGGGAGCACTTGGCCTTGAGACGCTTGCAGTCTGCGCACGCGTTTCCGTTGTCAGAGGGGTAGCACGGGCGACCCACTCTGGAGCATTTGTCGCATGGGATCGTGTTGGTGACCTGTGGCGGGGACATTATGAGCCTGACCTTTCTCTTCTGTGACACGATGTTGTTGAATGAGGATGGACAATGGAACAGACGTTGATACAACTTACCTTTGGGATCACCACGAGTTCAAGGTCTGATGCGTCCTCGTCAGCCTGAGTAGGATCGGCCTGAGCATCATGGTCCTGGGCATCATCACCATCGGCTGGAGCATCTTGATGCTTCGTGTTTTCGGCTGTGTGATTTGAGATGGTGGCAAGGTCCTGCTCAGCCTGAGCAAGACGGTCCCGCTCAGCCGCCTCAGCAGCAAGACGGTCCTGTTCATCCGCCTCAGCAGCCATGCGTTCACGCTCAGCTGCCTCAGCAGCAAGACGGTCCTGTTCATCCGCCTCAGCAGCCATGCGTTCACGCTCAGCTACCTCAGCCTGAGCAAGACGGTCCCGCTCAGACGCCTCAGCAGCCATGCGTTCACGCTCAGCTGCCTCAGCAGCAAGACGTTCACGCTCAGCTACCTCAGCCTGAGCAAGACGGTCCCGCTCAGCCGCCTCAGCAGCAAGACGTTCACGCTCAGCCGCCTCAGCAGCCAGGCGTTCACGTTCAGCTGCCTCAGCAGCGACCTGGTCGAGGATCCTCTCGCAGATCGCGTTGCCAGACTGACCATCCTCCCTTTCGGTGGACGTCAGCAGGATGCTCACCTGGGCCAGACCCGCACGCTCAATGCATGATTTGAGGGATCCCTGTTTAAATATTGCGTCAGATATCTGTAAGTACTGAATGGTACGAAGTACTTACTCTTAGAAGTTTCCACTGGTCGCACCAGCCCTGCTTCTCGATCATAGGGTGATCATCAGAAGGGGCAGACTGAACCATGGGTTTCAGCTGCGCGCGAAGTTCCTCGGCCTCGCGTTTGAGAGTAATCGTTTGCTCGTCCTCAGGGGTTGGAAGTGGAGGAGCGAAGATGTCGAGCTCAAGAGTGTCGTTGTTGTTGTTGGTGTTGGAATTGTGAGACATGATTGTGAATTGTGTGATGTCGGTGATGTGGTTGATGATCAAGGATGAAAGTGAAGTGAAGGACGTGAGCGAAAAGAATATATAGGGACCTGTGGCCGTATGCCACATCCACACTTCCACAATTATCTAATGAGTGGACTACTCGGTCACGTGACACTCACGCAAAATATTGGCCAAGTGCCGAAGCGTCATGAGTCATGTGGACTACTAATTGAGCATCGTTTAATTGACATACACAACGGAGTGAGCACAAGGTTGAGGTTGAGGTTGAGGCTGATAATCTGACGCCATGACTGAAGAGGGACACAGAGGGCCATGCGCGGGCCGTGCCTTGCAGCCAGCATCATCGGTATAGTGTAGACGGCCGTGAATCACTTACCGGGCTCGAAATGAGAGCCGCGCATGAGCACTGTATGGAGGACACAACCACTAACCACCAACGAACCAACCAACACATAATGCACAGGGGGTCCCAATGGGAGCCGCGGCTGTTGGAGGTCTGATATGTCCCAGTGCTGTGCACGGCTCCCAATGGGTGCCCCGTCTGGTCCAGGCATCTCAGTTTACCATTGCTGCGCTCGGGTCCCAATGGATGCCGCATCGTTGGTAGGGGTTGTCGATATGGAGCCGCGTATGTGGTAGGCATCTCGAAGACTAACAGAACACCCGGCACCCATTGAGACCCGCACTTTTGGCAGTAAATTATACAAGTACATGCACAAATACCGCACCCATTGGGACCCGCGGCTGTGGTAGGCATATTCACAATACTTCCCAGCGCAAAATGTGGCACCAATTGGGACCCGTGGCTGTGGTGAGTGTATTGAACATACCTGCCAGTGCAGAATGGAGCATTCATTGGGATCTGCATATGAGCCTGCAAAACCCGCGGCACCCATTGGGACCCGCGTCTAATACTGGTGAATTATATCACACCCCCCAGTCGCGGCACCTAATGGGACCCTAACGCAGCAATGGTGATTGAGATCCATGCCACAGCCGCGGCACCCATTGGGACCCGCGTGCAGCACTGGTGAGTTAGACACCTAAAACAGATGCGACACACAATGGGACCCGTATCCAACACAGGGAATCATGACACCTGACACAGCCGCGGCACCCATTGGGACCCGCACGTAGCACTGGTGATTTAGACACCTGGAACAGACACGGCACCCAATGGGACCCGCCTGCAATACTGGCAAATTTCTCCAACAAAAGCAGAACCCAATGGGACACGCACGCAGGCGTGGTGAGTTTGAAACTCCACAACAGCCGCGGCACCCATTGGGACCCGCGCACAGCACCTGTGATTGAGATACCTCCACGGCACCCATTGGACCCGCGCCTAACACTGGGCACTTGTAACACTCACACACGAACCGGCACACAATGGGACCCGCATGCAGACTTGGTGAATCGAGATGCCTGTACCACACGCGGCACCCAATGGGACCCGCACGCAGCAAGGCTTATATTGAGACACCTGCTACAGATGTGGCACCCATTGGGACCCGCGCACAACAATGGAGAATTGAGATACCTGCAACAGACGTAGCACCCATTGAGACATGTGGACACCACTGGCTAATCTAATGCTCACCCCAGCCGCGGCACCCAATGGGACCCGCACGCAGCAAAGATGATTGAGAAACCTCTCACAGACGCGGCACCTAATGGGATGTGCGCACAACAATGGAGAATTTAGATACCCTCGACAGCCGCGGCACTTTGTTGTGAGCAGATTGAAAATACCTGCAAAGTGTCACACTCATTGGAACCCGTATGTACACCCGCCACAAACGCGGCACCCATTGGGAGCCGTGTCTGTAATGGGTATATCAATAATACCTGCAACATTGGCGGCACCCATTGGGACCCGCGACTGTGGTGGGCAGAATATACATGTCCCGGCAGCAAACGTGGCAGTCATTGGGACCTGCATATGAACCCTGCCAAAATCGCGGCACCCATTGGGACCCGTGGCTGTGGTGGGCATAATGACTATACCTGTAACACCATAGCACCCGTTTGGACCCGCATCTGTGGTGTGCATATCGACATCACCTGTAAACACGCGGCACCCATTGGGACCCGCGTATGTAGCTGCAGAAAGCGCGGTTCTGCCCAACACAACCGCGAGTCCCAATGGCTGCCACATATTTTCAGGTTTTGTGATTCTGGATATGCCCACCACAGCCGCGGGTCCCAACGGGTGCCATCTGATTGGCAGGTTCAAACGCGGATCCCAATGAATGCCACACTCTGCACTGGCGGGTAGTTTCAATATGCCCACCACAGATGCGGGTCCCAATGGGTGCCACGGCTGGGGTGAGCAATGGAGTATGCCAGTGTTGTGCGCGGGTCCCATTGGGTGCCACGTCTGTTGCAAGTGTGTCTATTCAATGATACTATGGCCGGGTCCCAATGGGTGCCGCGGCTGAAGTGAGCATTAGTTTCATCAGGCGGGTCACATTGGGTACTGCGGCCGGAGAGAAACTTGGAACTCACCTGGATTGCAGGTGGGTCCCAATGTGTGCCACGGCTGTTGTGGAGTCAAAAATCCACCATGGATGTATGCGAGAACCAATGGGTGCCCGGACCGTGGTAGCACCAGACTTTGACCCGATGTTATCAATGGCAACATATCGACGGAAAGAGTAAATATCTAACGATAATCGTTCAAATAGTCGACGATTTTCGGTTCGGTGGAATATCGTCGGAATGAGCCCATGTTCGTCTGTTTTTGATGACAAACAAAGATAAAATTTTCACAATGATTATTTATCAATAATAGTATACTAGCCACTAGGCAAGCAGCAAATGCCCTCGACCTGGATGAACTGGAATCTTCTCGCTGCTCGGAAAACCTGGGACCCATCACAGGGTTTAGGGTTTCAGGCGTGGGACATGATCTTAATGAATTCAAGCAGCACTGCACTGCAGCAAAAAGCAAGAAAAGACTTGAAGAAATTGTGATTGTGATGTGGCTTCAGATATCGGCTGTAAATTCCTAGCAGATAAGTTGCTCACTTGTTGTGTGGGGAATGTCGTTCGATTTCCAAATTCTCACCCATTCTCGCCAGCGAATATATTAGCTCAAAGTCTGGTGCTGCAGGTATCATGATGTCATAAACATAGCAATACAATAACAAGAATAAGGCATATGAAGCAATGCATTACGTTACGATTTCATAAGGAAAACATCTGATATCAAGGATAAGGACTACGTCACGACAGCAAGACAAGCGATACAATAACAACAAACGAGCAAAAATCAAGCGAATACGGAGCAATAAAATAGCAAAAATCAAGCAAAATCAAGCCAATTCCGAACGAGGTTTTCGCCCTCCGCCACGCATGAAATCAAGCAAAAATCACAAAAATCAAGCAAAGTCAAGCCAGGTCTTAACGAGGTTTTCGCCCTTCGCCACGCAAGACAAGGATAAGGATAAGGAAACGATCAAGACTACGATAAGGAAAAATAAGAAAACAAGCAACAGACAAGGATGAGAAACGCGACAGACCACGATAACATAACATATGATGACATACGATACGATAGTCGAGGATAAGGATAACAAGCAATACGATAACGTACCATACGACAGCAATACAAAAGTCAAGGATAAGGACAACAAGTATTTAAGAAAAACGCACAAATCAAGCAAAGTCAAGGCAAGTCAGAACAAGGTTTTGTCCTCGCCACGCCCGTCACGCCAGGCATCCAAGTAGCAAAAAATGCGAAAAATCAAGCAAAGTCGAGCCAGGTCTTAACGAGGTTTTCGCCCTTCGCCACGCATGAAATCAAGCAATACCATAGCAAATAAGCGCCAAAAATAAGCAAAGTCAAGGCAAGTCAGAACGAGGTTTTCGCCCTTCGCCACAGGTGAAATCAAGCAATACCATAGCCAAAAAAAAACGCACAAATCAAGGAAAGTCAAGGGGAGTCTGAACGAGGTTTTGTCGTAAGCCCAGGCGTCACACCAGACGAAATCAACGGTAAAACGATGCAAAAAAAGCAAAAATCAATCAAAGCGCAGCCAAGTCTGAACGAGGTTTTCGCTAAAAGCCACGCAAGACGAGGATCAGGATAAGGATAAGCAAACAGAGTATCAAGACTACGATGAGGAGAAAAAAACGAAACAAGCAAAAGACAAGGATAAGAAACACGACTATGATAAGAAAAGCGACACCATAGACTACGATAAGCAACAATACGATAGGGAAGACAAGGACAAGAAACGCAACAGTCAAGACTACGACAACGTACCATACGATAACATACGATACCATAGTCAAAACAAGGATAAGAAACACCACAGACTACGATAACATAAATCACAATAACATACCATACGACAGCAATACAAAAGTCAAGGATAAGCATAACAAGAATCTGAGTCGT
>JABBWB010000556.1:0-20102 GCA_016628085.1 Suillus occidentalis
GACGACGTACGCAATGGAGGGGAGCAGGCCAATGATGCTGAAAGCTATACCAAAGACCTATGATTGTCTTCGCTATCAGTTCTCCACTCGCTTGAAACAGCAGCGCTGATAATACCTCCAAGGGTGTAAATGCACGTTTGAATTCTTGCTTGTACCCAAGCTCAGCGAGTAGGGCCTCGTCTGCCTTTGCGACGGCGTGCTGCGGTTGATCCATATCGCGCGCAGCTAGTGGGATGAAAGGAAGTAGCAAGAGAAGAAAGCCGGTCCCACTCCAACTCTATTTCGTTATCTACGACATGGAGCGCTCATTACGGAGCAAGCCATATAAGAACTGATGTTAGGCTGACTCGGATAAGTAACTCACCGGTAGCACTACCATCAATCGTTGATAAGACTCTAGGCACTGAGCTGTGTAACAACACCCACTTTGGAGTTGGCACATGCATGAAGAAAGCGTTTCCAACAGACATGTACGTAATGCAAGCGTGGCATCTGACAACAACAGCAGGTTGGTGTTGTCGTAACATACCTAAAGCGCTAAAATTTAAAACCTAACCTACCTTGCTGGTTTCACGTACATCACTAGGCGGACCAGGACCGTATATGAGGATAGCCTAACATTGTAGATCACAGGAAGTAGTGCACTCGACGTTAGCTACATTGTAGGAAGTAAAAATAGTTAGATCAAGTGACAGCGGGTTTAAATCTCTGATTACTTGCATTCAATGATAAGTGCACTGGTGTGAGATTCATCGTCAAAAATTTAACGACACTTCAACGTGGACCCGTCAAACGATGCTCAGCATCAGAAAATTCATGAGTGCTAGCTAGTCATGAGACCTATAAATCCATGAGGAACTATTATCTTCCTTCTAAATGCTTTGACTTGGCTAGTAGGGCCCCGAGACTCCACCGATATTTAGAGGACGGAAGTTAGACACGTGGAGTATTGAGTATTCTTTGGATCACAAAATTGGTGCAATCAGAAAGGTCTTTCCTTTACAAGCAAAGATGTGCAGATGTAGTGATCCGATAGCAGAGTGTCCACATGCGCAACTTGATCTAGATGATATATATATGCCCATCGTCGAGCACAGTATATATGGACGTAGGTTCTCAATACATTTTTAAATGTCACTGGTCAGGGTCTTGAAACTTGAACTGAAACGAGCAAGAAACGAGTTGTTTGTTCTCCAACACCTACTACTTATCTCTAGCATACTATCTGTGTACGACACGTGGTCCTTCAAAGCTTCCCCGCCAGAGAAATGTCAACCTCACCACATTACCGGCGTATATATAATAGTTAGTCAATCTTACTACTAGTGCCAACACGTTCACACTTTATTCGTGGACCAATGACTATCAATCCTGACGCGTGTGTGACAGTCCAAGAAATCTGGCTTTTGGATCGTGGGCCAGCAAAATTCAAGATCGACCGCGGACATGTTCGTCCAGCCTCGCCAGTATTTCGTTCTGCTCTTCGCTTGACTTGCGAGCACTGATTATAAATTAGCCAAAGTTATCTGCGGCAACATTCGGGTTACTCACAAAGACTGGGCGAACACAGGCAAGTCAGCTGGGCTGTTAATCATGCCTAGTTCAATCAGCGCCATTTGTCGCGAGGCTAATCTACGTCGGACGATGAGTAGGAGTCTCAACACCTCAAACCTTGTTTAAGAACTCACTTTGATTGCGGAGACAGAGGCGCTTTATGGTGTTTTCGTCGAGGTGGCCATTGTGGTTCAGGGGTTTTCGATTTCTGAGGGGTGCTTTGGTTTCGCTCGGATTTCAGTTTTTTAGCAGCTGCTCGTTTCCTCTTTGCCTCCTGCCATCACATTTACTCAACAATCTTGTGACATAATATCACAAACACTAACCTTGAGTGCGGTGCGAGAGCGTTCTTCTTCTATACGACTCGGTAATAGCACGTCGTCGTTGCGGTGGCTGTATTTAACACCTATTGCGCTGAGTGTTTTGTGGATGTCATTATCATCTGTAACCTCCGGGGGTTCTTTGAGAACTCAATGGTCAGTCATTTTACACGCTGCGTCCAGCTGAAGCCCACCATCATCGAAGAGAAGAGCGCTCAGCCCCCGTAAGTCGGCCTGACGCATGATCAGATGGCGTTAAACAAGTAGACAGGGACTTACTTCCTCTTTTCCGCTCTTAGAATCGGCCTCGTACACCCAGTCATCAGCCTTAGATTTTGCTGATTTCTTCGACTTGGAGGAGCTAAGATGAGCAAGAGCCCAGTCTAGCTCCATTATAGTCGCTTTCTCGATCTACTGCAGTTTGCATCAATTCTTAAGCGCAGAACGCATGAACTTACAGCCATCTTTGTCGCCAGAGTATCCTCATGCAACTTGAAGATGTTCTTAATTCCAAACAATTCACCTTGTCTAGAAGTGTCCCCTTGAACGCCAGAGAAATACCTAAGAGGAAGATCTAAAATCATGCGCTCGAATCTTGGTCCTTGTTGCATACCTCGTTTGCACGCTTGCCTGATACCCAATGGCCATCTGTTGTTGTTTGTACAATTGCCTTGCATAGATCAACTCTTCGATCGAGCCGGCTCCGAGGAGGCGGTAAACGAAAACGTCGCGTGTCTGCCCAAAGCGATATGCTCTGTCCATAGCTTGCAGGTCGTGGGCGGGATCTATGTGGACATGAGTCGATATCAACCAAACAGAAATCAAGTTAATACATACTCCAATTGGGATCTACGTAGCATCAAATTTCAAGTCTAAACACTCGAAACACGATATTTGAACTCACCAAAAATGACCACTTTGTTCGCTCCAGTCAAGTTGAGACCAGTTCCTCCAGCAAGAGTAGAAATGAGAAATATGAAGATGTCCGAGTCCTGGTGAAATCTATCTATCATAGGCATCCCTGAAGCCGGTATTAGCAACCACGGCAATAGAGGGACCGTGTCTTACTATCACTCTGCTTCGTGGATCCATCCAGCTTGAGGAATCCATAACCTGGCAATCAATGAGTACTCATTCGATACGGAACGAGCCCAGTACGTACTATTGGTGTTGAGATGAAATTCCAACATATCGAGGAGCTTGACGGATTTAGTAAATATAAGGACCTTGTTCGTGCGGTCTTTTCTCCATTCTCTAAGTAGGGTATCGAGTACCTGCAAGGGCAGTTTACGGTGCCGAATATAAACTTCGAAAAACAATGACTTACGACCCACTTCCCGCAGTACTGTGGCAGTAGCATGGCTGTTCCATACTTTGGTATAGGCTGGCCTGGGAAGGCTACTTCAGCGAGCTCCCGATTGCGTAGAGTCTGGAACAACTATCAATACACCGTAGAGATAAATAACAACCTCCGCACGTACTTGCTCTGAACTATCGTTCGGAGCTTGTAAATGTGAGCATTTATTTGATAGCGAGCCACCGAACCATCAACGATACCTGGAAGTATTAACGCCAAGTGATTTGAGATCTTGATGAGTATTGACATATACTTGAGGACGCCTCCCTTCTCAATAGAGTGGCAGCAATCTTTGCGTCTGAATAGAACACGATTCTTAGTATGCTTGGGACATGGAAATGAGAACTAACTTTTCCCCTGATCCACAATCACAATTTTCGTCTTTTCTGACGAGATTCTGTACGGGATTCATGTGCAAGATGCGTCTGTAAACGGCGACCTGTACAGGTGTAAGCGGACAAAAGACCACTTCATCGATTTTCGTGGGTAGCTAACGATTATGTTTAGCACAAGATGACAGAAGGTAGAGGTTTCGCACTTGGTCCTTGATAATGTCCTTTGTTCTGGAGAAATTGATGATTTACGCGATATCTGCAAAACAAAACGTTGACCTACCTCCTTTTGAAGAACTGGGGTAGTACTTTATCTCTGACTGTGATGGCGACTGTCTGCTAGACATCAGAATGAGCCGCAGGATGCAAGATCCGCACTCACCAAAGCCTTTGTTCTCTCCTCTTCAGTGGCACTAGTGGATTGACCTATCGTCAATGGCTTCACAATGTAACCTTTCCATTGCTTGCTTGTTCCCAACCGGCCAGGATTGGTCCAGTCGAGTATCGTCCATGCTTCCATGTAGCTGTTTTGAATGGTCGTGCCTAAATATCCCGCTGCATCAGATAACCCTCTAGACGCACAGTATCATTACCTGTCAGGCCAAAGCGGCGAAGACATGTAAATTGATTGTATGCCAGGGTGATCTTCGACTTTGGATTCTTTACTCTATGCGCCTCGTCGACAAAGACAGCAGACCAAGCGAGGTCGTCCAATTGCGCAATGTCCCGGCGGGCAAGGTCAAACGTGGTAAGCACTGTTTCCCAAGTTTACCAGACGGACAGAAGAAATGGCCTCATGGACATACCGACATCGAGCCTGCCCATTTTAAAGTCGGTGAGGACATCATCTCGCTCTTTCTTCGAACCTGCATATGATCCGACTTCAAAATACCCCCACTAAGGAAGCGGTGAGACATTGGCGTTACCTATTGCTTGTATGCACTCACCGTCTGGAACTCGCGCTCCCAGTTTGGTACAACAGAGGTAGGAGCAATAATGAGACATGTGGGCCAAGTCTTGTTTGCCGGTGGCAAAGTGCGACGTTGTCTCCACTCTAGTCCATCCTGAATATTAGATACATGATCTCTACGCCTGTTAATATCACGTTCGTCCCCGTGCTTCTTCATGATTGCTGAGAGAAACGATATTACTTGGATAGTTTTACCCTGAGCAATTGAAAGGTCAGTCAGGAAGAAAATAAGAACACGGTTAAACTCACAAGGCCCATATCATCACCCAGCAGACCACCGCGACCTTGTTTATATAAATCCCAGAAAAAACTCACGCCTTCCCTCTGATATTCTCTCAGATAGGTATTGATTGACGCGGGCACCGTGATACCCTCGGCTCTGTCCAATATCATAGGTCCAAAAGGACTCTGACCGGGAGCAAGTGGGAAGCCGGGCTTTGGGTGGAGATTCTGTATCTGCATCAGTAGATGACGATTAGAGAATTATACTAGGAAGCTTTACTGGATTGGGGTATGTTTCTATCTCCTCTTCGTCTTCGGGCTCCGTTTCGGAGTCAGATTCTGGGAGTTTTGTGGCACTGAGCGGTAGCTGTTTTGAAACTTTTAAAACTGTGGGTAATTCTATATCAGACTCTGGTTCAGTTTCAGATTCATCTGTAGCAGGCGTCACGATAGGTCTATCTCGGCTGGTTATAAGGTAAGACGTACCATTGGGACAAGGCGTTTTTCTCCGCTTGGAAGCTGGCATAATCTGCTCTGACGCAGGTGACTTCCGCTTCGTCGAAACCTGAGCAACTTCTGGCTCGGATTCAGGTTCTAAAACAAAATGCATGAGTCAGTAATTTTACAACGTATCGAAGATGAACTTACCAGTGACAGAATCATCATCAACTGGAGTGTGTGAATGGCTTGGCTGTATAGTCGGGGTGCTCTCTTTCGATGCTTCAATGAATGCAGTTATGGTCCTGAGTATTACCGGTTGATCAGGTTCAGACTCGTTTTCTTCTGCCGAGTCGCTGTCTTCAGGATCATCTTCATCCACTTCGCCGTCATCAGACGCCGACTGTAGTCCAAGGTCATCGTCTGCTGGCAATAAGCTCAAGTACTGGCGAGAACATTGCTAAACGAACCAAAGTACTCCTTAAGTGGGTTGTGATATCGAGATGCCTCTGGATCCATTGGTCGGCGTTTCCCTAATATAATTATCAAAAACACATATGGTTTCGTTATAAAAACAACTCGCGACTTTGAGGTAATGACTGAAAATCGCCAAGAACTTCGCTTCGTCTTTTTCGTGACTTGCCGTAGGGGCCAGACGGAGACGCGTCTTCTGCAGTCGTTGCTTTGCGCTTTCCGCGCTTCTTAGTCTCATAGATGAAGACCCCAGGGTTAAATTCTGGATCAGAGTCAGGATCTGTGCAGGAAGGGGCAAATCATTAATAAGACCATCGGTGTTGTTTCGTGTGGATTACGCAGACCTAGGGGTGCAGGGACAGATTCGAGAATCCCTGCTGAAGGTCAGCCCACAAGCTAACCCCGAGGAATATGAACATACTTTGCCCGTATGTAGAATTTTTCACTTTGGCAGCTCGCAGTGGCATCTTAAGCAGGCAAATGTCAAGTCGCTGGACGTGGTATGAGTTGAGAAAAAAGGAGAACACCGATTTTGGGCGCGTTCTGTATTACGCATCACATGATGTTTTGTGTCACAATCACATGACTGCAGTCACGATAAGCCTGGTGGAACTTGGAAAGTCTGCATCACTATCGTTCAATCAGCAACTAACTCCACCAACTTGCCACAGAAAGTTTGATCGTACAAAATACAATCTTTTCTGAAGTAACGAAAGACAACATGCAGAACATAAATGTGTAACAAAACACACGACATGAATAGCAACACGAATGAAAAGGAAGGCAAATGGTACGAGGGCTCGTGGAGAGTGCGTTACGAGTGTCGCGTGTTTCGCATAGGAAGCTAATGTACTCAACTGACATGAAAATGGCTTATGACAATTATGTTAGAAGAAAGCGAACAGTGCCTTCATATGTACAAGGAGACAGGGGGACGCGGCATCAATCTTCCTCTTCATCGGCTTGTTCTTCCCCGTCGCTTTTCTCTTTTGCTGAAGATTTGGTCTGCAAAGAGTTATTCAACATGTGCCACGACGTTGTAAAATAAGATATACATACGGCGGCCATGGATGCTTTCTCCTCCTCTGCCCTTGTCTTGTCCTTGGCGGCCAATTCAATATAAGGCTGTTTAGTTGCGTCAGCACCAACCACGTGTTGTCTTATGGCTTGCACGAACCTGTTTGTCTTCCTCGTCGAGCTCCTTCCACTTGGCACCTAGTAGTTTACCAACCTCACCTATGATGGGGATCAGAAAACAAGAAAGACCGGAAGAAACGCCGTAGCCATACCGAAACCAGCATCTGGGTTCTCAGTCTTGATTCTTTCCCTCCAATCTTGACTGAAGAACATGTACGCGGACAGTGCACGTTTAGGAGCACCCTTAGCCTTGGTAGCCTTGGCCTTCGTTGCCTTGGACTTGGTTGCCTTTCCTTCTGATTTGCTTGCAGCCGTGCGCTGTTGAGTCAATCAGCATCGTGGCCGATGAGCACGACCAAGTGACGTAATGGAAGTTGAACAAGGCAAAAATAATGGAAAGTGTATGGTGCATATGGAGTAAAGTGGTGTTTAGGCCAAGAGAAATGCATAGGAGACTAACCTTGGTTTTGGTGGTGTCTTTGGGCATCTAGAGGGTGGAAAACGCATAAGCGATCGATTCAACACGTCGTTGACATGAGAGATATCGAGGAAAACGAGTGCGACGCGGAGAGACGCGGTGCGCGTTAACGCGTCGTGGCCAAACAAATACGGCCGGCGCCCGCCTTCACGTTCTACACAAGCTCAACGACGGCAAAACGACGTAGATAGCGATAGTGAACAGTGCAGGACGTCCGTGAAGCAGATAGAACATCATAAAAAATAAAAAAGATGACTGACTGTTGTTGTGTACTACGGTGAGTACTAAGCACGGTTTGATTTAGGCGGGTGAAGACCACAGTACAGCTATACAGGCAAGGTTGGCTGAGAGGACGCTTGGCGGGTGGGAGCCTTGTATAAGGCCAGCCACCTAACAACCGTGGGAATAGGGCACGGACTCTTGCTGACATAACCACTCATTCAACAAACCCACGATGCAACGGCCCTGTCTTACACACAGCAGACCTACGGTCTCTTTAACGGTAGACCATACAGGGCCAGCATTGGCCCAACTAAATTAAGTGACAATGGAGTCTTGACACACATAAATAGTACGCAGGCCTGTGATTCGGACAGTATGCAAACGATGTGAATATGCAGGAGAACAGCAGATCTATGAGCAATGAACAGTTATCAGAAGTTAGCGTCCTTCAAGTCTTTCCCAAGCTCTTTACTCGCCTTCGAGAACAAATAAATACCTAATAAGTAATTTTGTCCCGTTCATAATTTTGTCCGCAAGCGATTCGATTCTCGGGTTCAGCATCGAAGTCAATGTCAGGCAGGCAGAGCTGTCCCAAACCAAGGTCAGGCAATCGCGCCATTTTGAGTAAGAGACTGAGCCCCTTGTCGCCCTGTCCATCTCCAGGACCATTGAGAAGGTCCCATGTAAAGTCATCTATTTCATCTGCGGTTCTACCCCAAGTCGTTTTAATGGCACTTGGGTACTCGAACGACGCAACGATGAAGCAGACGGGAGAACCTATACCAGTCAGCCCCTTGTTCATTATATTGTAAATACGAGTACATACAAAGACCCGATATTTCCTGTTCCCGGGCAAGTAAAGGTGATCGGGTTTCATTGATCTGCTTTTCCCCGTTGTCAGTGAGGTCTGGCAAAATATCGCCCAGGCGATAAAGCCGTCGGCATGATGGGCAAATGCGACTAGTAGCACGGCTCTTATTGTACCATATGACCTTGAGAAATCGATTTCTGAGCTCAATAGCCACTCCACATAACACTTACTCACCATAGCTGTTTCCTCCGACAGCGCGGTACATAGCATCTGAAGGACTTCCTCCTGCGAGAATTCCGCACATAAAGGGTCTTCCAGTGAGGGAGGCTGGGCAAAAAATGAAGCTAGAAAACCCCGGACGTCACGAACTCGCGGACCGTTTCCAGGATCATGAATGATTGGTAGTACTGTTTCATGGAGCTCCTGAACATGCGGAGAAGATACTTTAGGTGGAGGCTCATGGACAGCACAGACAATGTTGCTTGGAGGTGGCTCAAGTTCGTGAACGGGGAGAGGAGGTTCCGAAGGGACCGTAGCTTGAATAGCTGATGTGCTCTTCTTATTCTTTTTCGCAATTGCCTTCTTCTTCTTCTTCTTCTTCGAGTTACATGGACCTGGCATTATGAGAGCCTCAGATTCTCAAAATCGAGAGGAACCTGTGATTGAGTGGCACAGAAACAGAATCACGAAACGAGTAGTGACGGAAAAGAAGAGGCTATTAAGATCATAAGCGCTAAGCGCTCATCGATCACGCATCACGCGTTACATGACGCGTTCGTGACTTATTTTTGAACCTCTGAATTTCATTGCATTTGCAGACACTATTTCACACAGCACGCTGTGCATATGATAACGAGCTCTACGTGAAACCCGGCCGGCTTCTCTGAGACGGAAGAGAAAGCGACACAGAAAGGAGGCAAAAAGGATGGGTCCAACTTGAAGCCACGGGATATTAAATTTCACTGTAATTACGACACCACTGCCATCATTTACTGAAGCTGTCTCTTGGATATGGTATGTGACGAAACTTTTGCGTGTTGTGTCGAACAGCGTTCGAGCAGAAGATGTGACCCTTGTACGTACTCACCCCTCATAAATACACGTTCACCTTTCAAAATTTTCCGTCTCAATCAGAGTATTGATACCTCTCCCCTCGCAGTCTTTTCCAGAACTAAGGCGAGTTTTTTCATTCACGGTTCTACATGCACTTTTCTAACTGCTTATTACCCTACCTAGTCCCTTTCCCGTTCCTAGCCCCTTCGTTCGTAAGATGCCTCCCATGGCGGCTTCCCCCAAAGTGAGAGAAGAAAGTTTGCATCTGTCCAGTCTTTTGACACATGACGCACTCCCGAATCACCAGGACCTTGACTGGATGATATCTAATGCGAAGTTCACTGCTGATACTGGAACCGAGTTCTATGACCGCAGTCTCACGAGTCGCAGATATGCCCTTGTTGGAGTGGCATGCTCAATCATCTTCAGCTGCTCATGTATCATTGCAGGAATTGTCACTTTGGCCAATCACGGAGTCATGGGAGTAACCCACATGCACATGCAACCCATGAATATTTTTGATCCTCAGTTGGACTTGCGGAAGGAGATGGTGGCCCTGGCATTTAACTTGATCGTCACGTTATGCACCGAGTCCATAGGCTTTATACACAACATCTCATTGCGTTTTGCGCTAGCCTCAGAGTCTCGGCTTCGTTTCAACACCAATCTACGCCTCCTGACCGCAGCTCGTGGATGGTGTAACCCTAACGGCGCCCTGCTCAACAGTATCTCGGCTGTCCTCCTCATTATATCCTATAGCTCGGCCTCACTCGTCGTGTGTCTCGATGCCCCACCATTCAGGGAATCTGAATATATTGCCCTCACAGGGCTACCTCTCCTCGTTTTAGGTGTCGCACTCCTCCTCCAGGTGATAATCACATTGTTTGGGATGCGAGCTGTCAAAATCTTGACATGGAGCTCCTCACCTTTCGACTTGACCGCCGCACTGGTCCACCACACGCAATTGACCCCTGCTACTTCTCGGTGCATGCGTTGTGTGTCTGCCTTGGATGTGGGTGGAGGTCCAGCAAAGCCATCAGAGACACAGCCCTCTGCATGGCATGCTCACCCTAGCATCCGTAAAGTTGTCATTTCTCTTTGGGGGATCGTTGCAGCGTGCGCTGGATGGGCTGCACTCGTCATGTATATATGGCACAAGTATACTGAAACGGATTCGGTAGCGTCCCCCTATGCGCTGACCACACAAACGTGGTCATTCATCCCCGATTATGCGAACAGTCCATCCAATTATATTATATATTATATGCATGGCATCGGTATTCAGTGGTGGGTTCTGGTCTTTGTCAATGTGGCAATCGTCCAGGGACCGTTAACTCTTGGGTTGCATTGCTCGGAACTCATCGTGAATGCCATTCGAGATGAACAACAGTGGAGATGCGCTACCAGAAGGAAAGGACTCAAGACCGCAACGAACCCGGTGAAGCCGATATTCACTCATCCGATATGTCTCCTACTTTTCATTGCGAAGCCTTTCCTGCGTGAGTCATTCACGCCTATTTTTCTTCATCGGTGTTATGGAACACCATCATTGACGATCACAGACTGGATGTATGGGCTTTCGTTCACCACATCTAGCCCCGCAAAAGATGAGGAAATATACTATTTACAGTTAAGCATGTTCACTGCCCAGGTTAGCACTTTCTGTCCATGTAATACTATTGCAACATCCTCACACATTTTTTCAGATCTGGAACTTATGCATAGCACTATTTATATTTGCCTCTTTCTTCACTTTCATCCCATTGCGCCGACCACACGGTCCCCAGCCAGCTGCATATGGCCATGTCCAGACGCTCGCCAACCTCGTGGATGAGTGGTCGCCTGTGATGTGGTGGGGCCACAAGGAGGATGGGATTTCGTACTGTCATGCTGGTAGGGTACTTATATGCTCATGACAATACTGCATTTACACTTCTGAAAAGGGACGAGCGATCACCCACTCCCAGATGTGAAGATGGACTGTGTTTATGCTGGGTCCGGTGCCGGGTCACTGGCACACCTTTCATGAGAGGTACTTGCTTTACTTTTGAAAGGACTTGTTTGGATTTTTATGTTCAAACAGAGGAGCTATATATACGTCAGGCTGACGATGTACCGTCGATACACACTACCAGCCATGCCATCAATCGAGATGTGTACAATTTTTATGGTGTTTGCTGCACTGTAGGTAGTTCGTCTAAGTCTTGTTCCTATTCTTTTCATGCAACTTCAATGGAGACATGGACTTGCATGCAATCATCGCTGCATTGTCTGTATTGAATTTCAAGCTTTGTGAACTGATTGGCATATTGAAGCGCTGACCTGTGCATAATTCTAGTGGGAGAAAATGGAGTGATATGCGCTCATCAGAGCTGTACTCATGTAACTCATCTAGTGCTGCTTGGAGCCTACGGGAGCTGAGTGCATGAAGGAAAATCGAGCATTAAAACCTCACCTTTCAGCTCGAGTTTTTGATGGCTCAGAGTGGATGTGCTGCGGCTGTCTGGAATGCGCGAGTCAAGGCAATTTTATGTGAACTGGGTAAAGGTTCTTCCATGAGAGAAATGTAGCGGGCTACCTAAGATATTGTAGGGATGCAAAAGAAAAAGCAAGTTTTCCTGGCATTGGCACGGTGAATGGTTGAATGTAGCGTAGGGATTCCAGTTCATCGTTTGTCATGTGGCAGAGCCCCTCGAGTGCTGCATCAGGACCTCTAGTTCCCCAGGACAGGCCAAGTGATAAGACATTCTGTCTGCGAAGCCTATTCTCGAAAGTGGCATGAAATTTGAAATTTGAAAAGTCGAGAGTGGAAGCATCGGTCTGCAGCTGTTTGTCATCGGTCGCCTTTCGGCTCTCTTCATGATCAATGCACCCGGCAACGTTCAACACGTCAAGGAACTTGTTTCTATCATGATCTCATCGCATTCCTTCACCCGCTGTCGCACTGAGGCACGCGCTCCCAGTCCTTGTTCAAATTCGCCGTGCCAATATGTGACGCTAGCTGTTTAGCTGACAAAGCTCGAAGGTAGCGGCACAAGAGAAGAGGTATTCGAACTCGAAATGACAGGATCAAAGTCTACAATTGGGGTTCAAAAATACGCTACTGTAACGCTACACTTAGGTACAGCTTTTATAGTACGGGGACCGGGGCAAAACGGTAGTCCAACTAGTGAGGGTGTAAACGGGTAGCAGGTGCCTCGGCCGAGGGGCCAGACGCAACAACGGTAGTTAGAAAATCAATGAGAGCAATAACCTGCTTAGACAGGAGTGAGAATAATGATGTCGCGATGCTATTGAGTTGTTGCTGTGACTCCGTTACATATATAATACACGCCTCCGTTGTCGAACACATACTCCCGACCCAAGGACTCGCCTGGCATTGGCACCTATGTATCTATTTCTTCCCCTCTGTGTGCACCCATCGCTTTGGTACACCTCGCGAGGCAAGGAATTCTGTGACCTCTTTGGTTTTCTTTCCTTGCACCAGTACTTCCATGCCTGACGACTTCCCTGGAGCCGGTGAAACTTACCGGCACGTATCAGCCACACTATACATCACAATAATATCGCTTCTCTTCACCTGAAGTTGAAGAGGCGCATCTCGTCTTTAGCTCCTCAGCAAGAGCAACCGCCTCCAGAAAGAATGGCTCAAAGCCTGTAATGAGCGTCGTCGCCTTGCGACCTTGTCTGACTTTAACTACTACCGAGATTGGTTTGATCTGCCCCTTCCTATACCCGAAGGTTAACAACCAGTTATCAACACAATGATGGGAGACCAGACATACTTGAGCACAGGATCCCTACCCTCGGCACATATCTTGTACCAACTCTGCATCTTGTCTGACAGGCGCTCAATCAGTTGCTCGCGTTTGAAAAACTCCATATTCGCTGGATTGTCAGATTTGCAGATGGTCGTTTGCAGAAGCTCGTCCGCCCCAACGTTGATATAAGATTGGTCGTGTGCGTTTACCAAATGTCGATCGGTAACGTACTTGTCAAGTACGGTCTTGATCTCCGTATAGGTGTATCGAGCAGATGTGCTACAGGGGACGTCGTCAGCGGTTGATCATGAACCAGGAATGGCGTTGATCCATACTCAAATCCGGCATCAGCAAAGAATTTTAGCGATTGAAGATGTGGTTTCCAAAGCTCTGTCACTTCAAGTTCCTTGACCCGTGTGCGCTCCTCCTCTTCTCGTTGTCCACGTTTTTCGTTCCTGAGAGCCACATCTTTTAGAGATAAATATGGTCTGTGTGCAACAACATTTGCATGTGATGTGGCTACGGAAAATACCATCAGCTCAGATTTGATCTCTTTAAGCTTCAAGAGGCCTTGTTTCTCTGCTGATTTGAAAAAATAGGCAAGCGACTTGTGGGAGGAATGTTTGATATCAATGGGTGTAGATACGGGTGGCTGTGATGGTGATTGGGCAGGTCGCGAGGGTAGAATGTAAGTCGAGTAAAATGTGCTGGCGGGCATGGGAAGCGCGGAAGTCTGTGAGCTAGAAAAGGTCGTTTTTATTGCCTGAAGAAGGGCGTCATGGAGAATACTCGACACGTCTACCAGGAGTAAGGGATCGAAGACACAATTATATGGTTTAACGCACCATCTTTTGTCAGTTCTATTGTTGGAGGAGGATCATCCAACTGCGTCTGCTCCAGGTGAGAGCCTAGCGCATCAACTAATGGCTCTTTCGCTCCATTATTCTTTGTGTCATCCTTGTCTTCTATGGCCTGCTGATCGTTCGCTACTGAAGGGCTCATCTCCCATGGATCTGGCGGATTACACTTGTGTCCCATATCAAACAGATGGTCATTCCAAGCATGCAGGACAAACACCGCCTTTCCCTTTGCAGCAGCTTCAGACAAGACGTCACTATCCACTGCCATGTGCCCAACAGCAAGTGGAGAACCAATAAGCGTTGAATGATGAATATATTCCGTGATGCTGACAAGTTGTCCAGCTTGGAGTGATGGTGGGTGCTGAACGACTTGCAAGGTCTACTGAGCGCGGACCTGTCTTAACCGACGAGTAGCACATACCTCCAGGAATCATAAGATCTGCACCACCGACTAGAACTGGAATCACTGCAGATGGTGTGGACAGGAACGGGAGGAGATCCGGCTTCTTCCACAGGGTGTATACTATCGCATCTGAGCTACGAATGACAGACTTGGAGCAGGCTCAGCTCACCAGTGGGAATCATAGCCTCGCTTCCTATCCCAAGCGTAAACCACAAAGGGTCTCCACCAGGTCCTAAATAAGCCACCTGAGTGCGGCGTCATCGTGAAGCATTTTGCGAGTCTGTGATCAGTAACAAGGAGCTGTAACGAGATTCGCTTACACCTGGCTCATCGGTGTGTGTTTTGAACTTCACTGACAGCAGACCGTCTGGGACAAGTTCCTCGCCGACATCTGGATCAAGGGAGAAGGTTTGGATAATGTGTTGTTTCAGCTTGCGCCTGTCGGAATTACGCAGGGGTGCTGGTGAGCATGATGATGATTAGTCGCAACGCCAGTGAACAGCAATAATTGCGTACCCGAAGTCTTTAGGTTCCCCAAAGGCTTCTTGAACATGATGGTCTAGGTATTCGATCGTGGATCCTGGTAGTTTGGCGACTTAGACAAGTCGACTTGCAATATTTAGCGCTTCCGCTATCCTGGGTATGAAGTCACGTGTTTTCACTTCATTACATTTTTTCCGACGTCCAGCACTAGTACTTATCGACCCCACCGTGACAATCCAAAATGCCTCGTGCAACTTCAGGACGTTTTTCGCGTACCCACCAGTCATCAATAAAATCAGCCGCTGCATCATCTTCATCAAAAAACCACAATGCAAATGAAGGGACTTCAGCTGGCGTCCGCAACCCAATATTCAATACAGAAAGATTCGGACAACATATCTTGAAGAATCCGCAGATTGCTCAAACGTACGCATACAATTCCCATATAATTCAACCCGGGCTGATCCTACATCAGCATCGTGGATAAGGTTTGGTTCAGCTTATCTGTGCTGAGTCGAGCTCATGGAGCTAATCATGATATGTAGGCGAACCTTCGCCCCACGGATAAAGTCCTCGAAGTTGGTCCTGGTACTGGTAACCTTACCGTCAAAATCCTTGAAAAAGCCAAAAGTGTCACCGCTGTTGAGATGGACCCACGGATGGCAGCTGAATTGACGAAGCGAGTTCAGGGGAAGTGCGTGTACCTCTCACTGCCTCAATACCATCAACTGACGGGCTTCTTCTCGGAAGACCAGAACAACGAAAACTCGACATAATCATCGGAGACTTTGTGAAAGCCGATCTCCCATACTTCGATGTATGCATATCCAACACGCCTTATCAAATATCATCGCCCCTTGTCTTTCGCCTTCTCTCTCATCGGCCAATTTTTCGTGTCGCAGTCCTCATGTTCCAGAGAGAATTTGCTATGAGGCTTGTCGCTCGGCCCGGGACAGAGCTCTGGTCGCGGCTATCCGCGAACGTACAGCTTTATTCGAAGGTGGACCTGGTGATGCACGTCGGAAAAAATAACTTCCGACCAGCGCCGCAAGTTGAATCGTCAGTGGTCCGACTGGTGCCTCTTGATCCTCCTCCCCCCATCAAGTTCGAGGAATTTGAGGGCTGGGTAGAAATCATCTTTTCAAGGCGAAATAAAATGGTTGCATGCCACATTCATGGCAAAAGGTGTCATTGAGATGTTGGAACAAACTGGAGAACATGGTGCTCGACACAAAATAAGGTGATTTTAGTATTTTGCACATCAACAATTGGGGCTTGACCACCATAAATAAGATGATTGATGATGACACAAACATGAAAGGTAAAGTCGAAGAAGTCCTCAGCTCATCGGGTTACTCGGAACAGCGGGCAGCCAAGATGACCCTTGATGATCTTCTCAAGTGAGTTGTCTTCATTTTGTCTCCAATGATTCCTCATCGGCTCAACAGACTACTATCCGCATTTCATGACGAGGGCATACATTTTGCTTGATAGGACTTTCAACGGATATATTGTATTGGGCTGGTGAATATACGCCCTGTTGTTACACGTATGCCAATCTATATGGTGATTGATTATCTCACTGTCGATGCACAACCCAGGATGCAACTTTCATCGTAGCGCTGATGTGCACGCTAGATTGCCATGAACATTTCACACCTAAAGCAAATTGAATGTCAACAACCTTCGTTGCTTACAAGATGTAAGGTGCATACACGGCGCCCTGTTTAACCCCTAGGACAGTTGTTGCTTCCAATCAAGCGACAGTCTTACATCGATCAACCACTACCAAGAACACAATAGTCCGCGCTCGATCATTATCCAGGGCGCTTCAACACACTGGTCGATGTATGGAAGCGAGCTTGTTTAATCAAAATTGTGTACCCTGATCGCCGGGCGGCATACAGCTCAGCTACGAAAGAAGAACGAAGTGCATGGCGGGGGATGGTCATTCATTTGTTGTTAAACTAGCTCCGACTCTGATGCTGATGTCCGTGCTCGTAGCAAGAAGAATGTATGATTGGGAATGCTCAAGAGTCAATCAGGATACGTGATTGGCGCTAGCATATAGGCAACACACCTGAATGGCAACTGTAATCCTCTGGAGATACACGAGAATGCTTGGCAGCGAACGGTTTCTCGTCGTCCATAACGGTTAAGAACCAGCTTGTCATGAACTGAAGCTTGACGGAATGTGAGCCTTGGGTACCTGGGTGCTTGGGCGCTTCAGCTGCACAGCATATGCTATGTATAGACTGAGAAGAACACGAGGATAAAGCACGTTAAAGACGCACCAGGAGTCAGAGAAATCAACTCTGACTTGACCAAAATAGCCATTATTCTCTGCTGCCTGCTCATTATCGTTGTCCGAGTTCTCGTGAGTGTTGATTTTGGGATTTGACGGATGAAAGCTGAGATGGTGTTGTAGTCGGTAGTGGGGGGGGGATTGTGAATAATGTCTTCAGCCGCTACTAAAAAGAAAGAGACATCAGTGACAACGCATCGCCAAACATTTGAAGGACACACTGAGTCTGTCTGGGGCGCTATACACCTGCCAGGCGGACAGCGGATCATAACTTGTTCAGAGGATGGCTCGCTCCGAATGTGGAACTTGAAGACCTGGAAACAGATAGGAGAAGACTGGAGAGACGGAAATAGTGGAGTGTTGTGTATAGCGTTGTCCCCGGACGGGAAGAAAGTGGTTAGCGGGAGTTGGGATGGTGCAGTGAGGTTGTGGGACATCGACACATGCAAGGTTATCAAGAAATGGACGGGGCACACAAATAGAGTGTGGTCTGTCTGCTGGAGCCGAGATGGTCGGAGAGTGTTAAGCGGATCTTACGATGGGACTGCAAGGCAATGGGAGGTCGAAAGCGGAGACACAATGCCCGAGCCAACCGAAATCATCCTCCCATCAATCGAAACCGGGCACGATGCCGTGTACGCAGCTGTCTATTCACCAGACATGACTTTGATTGCGACTGGTGGAGTGGATGGGCTCGACACTGGAGAATCCATCGAGTGCTCAGTCAAAATCTGGGACGTAAAGACCGGCAAGTTAGTTGCGACTCTCAAAGGACACACCAACTCAGTGTTGTGCCTGGCTTGGACCAAAGACGGAAACACACTTATCTCCGGGTCAGACGATCACTCGATTAGGACATGGAATACAACCAACTGGTTGCAAACCGCGGTTCTGGATGAACACACCGGCCATGTCTATGGCATTGCAATATCACCGAATGACCGCATCCTCGCAAGCGCATCGACAGATGGGACAGCGCGGTTGTGGAACCTCGACAATGGAAAACTCATCAATCCACCGATCCAGCATGCAGGTAACGTGAACAGCGTGTCGTTTTCGGCGGGTGGAAAGCAACTAGCCACTGGCAGCGGCGACCAAACGCATATATATGGGATGTTGCTCTGATTCTACGAGAGGCTGACCTCGACGACCTTCTGTCGGATCCAAAGGTGAGTTGAAAGGCATGCCTCATTTCATTACATTCTCACAACTGAACGCACTGTGCCAGGTCAAGAAGTCGACACTCCATGTATGTAGCACCTTCATAAAAAAGAAATCATCATGTTCAATCATGCGCTCTAGGTCAATGCTACGCACCCTCCGATCCAGGTACATCCACCTGTCAATCGTGTCCCTCAAGGTTTTTTCGATGGAGTCCCACCATCGCATGTGTGTCGTCACTCTCGCTTCGATTTTATTTTCCTGACCTCCCTGTTCTCAGTCCTCTGCACAAAGCCGTCCCCGCTCCTCAGCACCGCCAGGCAGCACGTTTCTCAGCCGCTTGTTTGGTCACAGCCCCTGGATGTCCATGAGACGTCACCGTCCTCTCCTCTCGGCTGGGCTCAAAATATTTTGAAACGGCATAGACAAAGCGGCGAAGGCATCGAGTTGCAAGGGTGCAGACCTGCAGTTGTTGAAGTTCCGTATGCAAAAGGCAACGTGTATGTTTTCTCTCTTCCGCCGTCAACTTGGCCTCATGATATCACGTAGAGAAATGCTTCAGCGAGGGAGGTTGCATTAGCTAAACAGAAACAGAAAATGAAACCATTGCACTCGAAGAACTCTACTGCGGGCAGCTCACAGCCTTCCAAGCCCCAACATCGCCAACCCATCTTCACAACCACAGGCAGCTGATTCCTCATCGTCCGCCACACCTGCTATTGGTGATGCTACGACGACTACTGACGCAGCTTCAATGCCGTCACGCCCCCGATATAACGATAAAACAGGCTGGACTCTGGACTCGCTTCTGGCTTCTTATCTGTTGTGCATCTACTGAGCACACAGACGGTCACCATGACATCGAATTCTTCCATGCATTTCTTGTTTCATTTGGATGCACATATATTTGTTGATGTGTTATGCCCATTCATGCTAACGCTCGCCCTGCTAAACACCCCATTAGAACCATTCTTTGTACGATAACATATATTACTTCATCCCCCATCACCACACATATTTCGCGCTCTGTTTCGAGTATTTCAAGAGTTTGTCGTCGATGTCGCATCGTGCACTAAACCATTTCCATCGATTTTTGCCACTTTCTCCCCTTACTGACATGTTTCAAAACATCGCCAGCTCGAAAGGGCTTGACGAAGCGAAGGCATGTCGACATGAAACAGGCTTAACACCACGATGTTGGTGACAGCGTTCTGCATAACTCTACAGCATATGTCATGCGAAAAAAAAACATGAGTTCAATCGAATGCAAATACACATTGGTTTTCCGTCAAGTCTATTGAGAAGCAATTCTCGTCATGCTGCCACCCAGATACGAGGTATGACACGAAGAAACTGAAATTTCACTCCAGGCTGCCCTAGCAAAGTGCTCTTCCCCTATATAACACAAAGTTTAATGTATGCTGCGCGCCATGCATCTCCCGACCGCATGAAGTTACCATCATGCAGTCGTCTAGTTTCCTTTGAAGTTAGTAGTTTTGAAGTTGGTGCATCTTGCCACATACTCGAGGAT
The DNA here is from genome assembly GCA_016628085.1 of Suillus occidentalis. Classification (NCBI taxonomy): domain Eukaryota; kingdom Fungi; phylum Basidiomycota; class Agaricomycetes; order Boletales; family Suillaceae; genus Suillus; species Suillus occidentalis. The sequence continues at coordinate 19,873 of JABBWB010000556.1, forward strand.
TCGAGCACTCTCAAATGCAAGTTTATGGCTTCATCCACACATGGTTCTATTGATCAATGAGAGCTCGTGGTAGGCAGTTTACTGAGTGGGCAAGGTGAACTGAACAGACTAACCCAAGAAACAATCCCGGTGAGTTCAATTGTCATGTTCGAACACGTGAATACGCTTGGAAGTACCGAGTCAGCTCGATCGACAACTTCGATGTTGTTGTATGTTCTGGATCGCGCGAC
>JABBWB010000557.1:0-20075 GCA_016628085.1 Suillus occidentalis
TGAGAACGCGATTCAAGGACTGATTTTCGGTTTCTAGAACACAATATGTATCGCCTACATTATCAGTAGAGTTCAGGGTGTCCTGTCATTTTGACCTAATGCTATGCAGTGGAGAAGCCGTTGCGAAACCTCAAGCTCACAAACAGAAAGCCTGACCTGCAGGCTATCCTCAGGGATGAAGTGAAAGCGGTGATGGGTATGATTGTCCGTTAGCGGTCAGTTTTTGCCTCCATATACTGCAGATCATGGTGACAATTACTCGTTTTTCAGCGTGTCTCACAGGGCATAACTCGATCTGTTTGTAGTGCTCTTTAGTTCCCAGTGTCGAGCGCCCTCTCGGTGTAGCTGACCGCACAGAGTTTTTTGGTGACGCTACGCGTGTCTGCGCCAATCCAGAGTCACCCGCGTGATGTTGATAAGTGAAAGCACTTGGTTACGAGCATCAAAAGTAAGAAGGATTCCAACGCGATTGATGAAGGAACAGGTAAGGGAAGGAAAGTCTGCACAACTCACAGCCGTGGTTCAAGACCGGACCCGCGCATCAATTGATTGTCACATCATTGTTTTGGTGTTCAGCACGATGTGAACACTAGTGCGATGCAGACAAAAAAGTCAGGATGTACGCATAGTTTAGTACTGCCAGACAAGCTAATGCTCATCACAAAAAAGACAGCATTACTGACACATCATGGCTTCGAAGCTCTTTCGACTTGGAAAGAAAGGTCTGCGATAGTGACCCATGGAATCTGCTCGTCAGTCAATCCACTCTCCGTCATAACCTGCTCCTTCCAACTGCGGTCTTTAGGTTATTCTTCAAAGGAATAGTTGAACGAAGTTGAATAAAGGTCGTGTCTCTCCCTTCGCGTCATGATGAGAACATGTTCCCCGTCAATGGCAGGATAGCTGGTAAGGACTGTCCATCCCTCGTTCGGCGAACCACTTTCTCAGTGCGGTGCAAAAATCTGTGTCACCTAGATGCTCGTGCTCGACTCCTAATTTCTGGGACCAGACGCGTACGAGCTCGGGAGTAAACACGTATCCGCCTATTTTGTACACCATAACGGCACCGCTAACAAAAACTTCTACGTTGGAGTGCATAGCTAGGTGTGGCAGAGGGGTTTAGAGCGGAACGGGTAGAGTTTGAGTTTCGGGAGCAGTACTAGTTGAACCACATCAGAGAAAGCATGAGTCCTTGATTTTATAGTCGTGGGAAGTATAGTGTGGTACCATTCTTCTCTCGTCAGATATCATCTTTTATACTGTAAACAATTTGAGTTACACATACATATCTATGAATGCCCACAAATTCAGCTTGCCATGAATGACCCATGACAATGCTGTGCCTGTCCTCCATTGTAGTCAGTGAGTTTTGGTGAGGCACTTATTATAATTATTTTGTGCATTCCCATTCTCCAACATTTATTTTTGTACCACATGGCTATGTAAAGCATTCTCGTGGAAAGCGACGTTAGCGTTGATCATCAAAACTCGATGACCATGGCAGTTTGTAACATTGTTGCAACACTCCACCATCACAGACTAAATGGTATTTTAGGGTCAAGCATGTCTCCCTCGTTAAGTGTTCTCGTACACCATTCTTTAGGTTAACCTATGTAAAGCCTTCTCATGGAAAGTGATGTTAGCATTGATCATCAAATCTTGATGACCATGGCAATTTGTAGCATTGTTGCGACACTCCTCTAGTTTGTTTCTATCAAGAGGTCATTTTTTCACGTTGGAGTTCATGCAGTGTGTCCAAGTGCCCTGAATAATGATCAGGCCCGTGTAAGGGAGATCTTGGTGGTGGTTGATGGTAAGACTATCATATGATCTGTTTGACTAGAGGCAACAACTGTCCTATGGGTTAAACAGGGTGCCACCTTGTTATTCTCCAGGTCTGAGATTTGAGGGATGTATCTGCACCTTACATCTTGTAAGCAACAAGTTGTGCAATGTTCATGGCGATCTGATCATCTAGCGGCACTTCAGTGCTACGATGGAAGCTGCATCTTGGGTTGTGCATTAACAGTGAAATAATCATCACCACATAGATTGGCACACGTGGGTGTGTGTTCACCAGCCCAATACAATACATCAATTAAAGTTCTATCAAGTAAAATGTCGATAGCAGAATCTGGGTGTCGTGACTGCATGGTGGCAGGATGTGTCGGTGCGCATGGCGCACACTAGGTGCCAAACCCAGTGTGTTTCTGCCACCTGGTCGGAATGACAAGCCACTGTTCCCAGTGCTTCTGCTACCACTCATTCATGCAGGTTGTGAAGCACTATTAAAAAAGCCTGAGGTAGATGCACTGGCATTGTCCACTCCCAATTCGATCATCTGTGCTTTCTCAGGGAGTTTGTGTTCAGAGAGGAAACTTACTTCATGCCCTTGGATACGCAGCACAGATTTTTCAAGGTCGATGCATGCCTGGTGTGCCTTCAGCATGTCAAGCCTGAGGAGAAAATCTACGTCATGGCCCTTGAGTTTATATTAGCTTCATGATCGGGTGAGATATATCAGAAAAGAAGACCAACCTCCATTATCATGAACGAACATGGAAGATGCAAATCAGCAAGTCGCATCTGTGCACTATGCACACGTCCCAAAATTTTGGTGGTCCCCACTCCACAGGCAATGCCTGCAAATCGCTCATCAGTGAGATGCATTATCCTGCGATGCATCACTTTTGTCCAATGCAGAAGAAAATTATGCACCTACATGCTTCTGCACATTCAGGGCTCACTGCACAAGTGGAGTGAAGTCAATCAGACACAGAAAGGGTGGGATAAAATGTACTGATGGTCTGCTGCACTCCACTATCTATGAACACCTTTACAGGATGTGAATTCACCTCCACTGGCATGCTACCATCCATCAGCACCTTTACACTCTAAAGTTGAACAAGTGCTCACTAAAGTATTGTTACCTGCCCAAACACCTCTGGGGAGTATTCAAGCGCATGCTCCATGTTTTCCATGACTGCCTGCTGACGAATAGCTTCTTCGAGGAGCATGGGTCAGCATCAAGAGCTGAACTCTTGCACTGCTGACCAAGCTCTGCTTGTTGCATGCGGTCACATTGCAGTTGCAGGAGCTCTGTGAAACGTGTGGGGTTGGACTGGGCAGTGGCAGCTATTTCTGGTAGTGTCTAGGCGAGGAACCTCAGTGAGAAACTAAAGAAGGCAAGAAATAATAGTCATGCACCTCTTGTAATTGTCTCATGAGTGGCGGATCTCTGAGAATTTGTAGTCTCATCATCTCTGCATCTTGTTCTATGGGTCTGTAGTGGTCATCAATACATGCATCCAATGAAGGTCGAGAACAGGATTAGGTACTCACCTGCCTTCGGGCCTGGGGACCTTGACATGCCTGCATAAGATGAGCATAGCATGCTTGCCCACACCAAGCGCCTGGATGGTAGTGTTGAGATCGGTAAATTCGCACCCGTTATGCGAGATGCTTTGTTCGCTGGGGGGTATACTTGACTGTATGATCCAGAATCATAGATAGTACCATCCAGGTCATTGTATGAGCAGAGGATCAAGGCGACTGTGACAAGAACAGAATTGGTATGTATTGGTCAGGGCTGGATGGAAGTGGAGTGTATAATAAGTGACTTGCCTCTGCCTCTAGCAAAGCCATCACATTCTCAAGCTCCATATCAGGGTTGATATCAACAGCATAGGACTGGCCAAGATCTGTCACGAACATCAACTTGACTACAGGACCTGTGCTGCAGGATGAGGGTGGGTTATGTCCGAGGTCAATCAATTCCTGTGTGCCACATGTCAGAATTGAGTGCAAGCATTGCCACAGGAACACAAGTGGCAACAAATGGACCTTGTTAATGTGCTTCAAGGCCATGGCAGCGGGTTGTTATATGATATTCACGACTGCATCAACAAGCCCGAATGAATCGCCCAGAGATTGACTAGAATCACACATGATCAGATGATAGGATTAAGATGAAACCATAGATGCAGGATCATTGCATACAATATCAGGGCAATGGAGCATGGACAAGGCATGAATAGTGAGCAAGATAAATTCCCCATGAAAACTAGAAGAGGACTTACAGATGAGTTTGTACTGCGATGAGCGGGCACCGTTGCCGTGTTCACTGTCTGCCAGTATAATTTTGGCTTGAAACCGGTGTACTGGGCCGCCTGCTGTTCCAATCAACCCGATGAGCTGAGGACTTCTTCGACTTTGGTTTTTATGTTTGTATTGCCATCAATCATCTGATTTATGGTGGTCAAGCCCCAATTTCTGACATGCAAAATACTAAAATCACCTTATTTTGTGTTGAGCACCATGTTCTCCAGTTTGGTTCCAGCATCTCAATGACACCTTTTGCCATACTAAATGTAAAGCTGTACAATCGTGGATAGCTGCGACCAGAGCTCTCTGTCCCAGGCTGAGCGACAAGCCTCAAGCAAATTTTCTCTGGAATATAAGGACTACAACATGAAAGATTGGCTGATGAGAGAGAAGGCAAAAGATAAGGGGTGATGATGCTTGATGGGGCATGTTGGATATACGTATATTGAAGTATGGGAATCGGCTTTCACAAAGCCTCTGATGATTATGTCAAGCTTTCATTGTTTTGGTCTTGACTTGGTCAATTGCAGATGAGAATTGGGGGATGATTGCGCTCGACAGGTATTGACAAGGTCCAGTGAATGCAGGAACCACACGAGACGTGTCTAGGTCCACACTTTGAGTGAAGCAGGAAGGGTGATCCATGGTGTGCCGCCCAACATGCAGATCTCATCGCCTTTATTGGCTGTCTGAATGGTGACAGAGTAAGGAGAGGGCGAAATAAAAAAAACATTGGACTAATGATCATACCCTCCTGCCGCAGCACCCTCAACTGCGCCTTCTCGCAGTGAGCAATGATAGTCGGATGATGTCTAACTCGACGCTGAACTTGAACTTGGAGGAACCCTGTCACAGTTTTCGGCCAACTTGTGGCAAATTCACCTACAGTAAGATGAGAATGGTTTGGATAAAAGATGATGTTATAGTAGCTCACAACTGGAGAGTCAACCAGCTTGCAATTGATGGGCCTGTCAGTGATTTTTTCCTCATTGTATGCATCGTGACAAGTCATGATCATTGCATGATGATGGGCTGATTGAAGTTCTAAGCTGACTCAGATACTAATTGTGGTTTGCCTCAGTTAATTTTATCTCATGATCCTTTTTTGCCCAGGGCCTAGATTGCCGATGACAGACTGTCATCGTGATAAACACCTTGAGAAAAGGGTCTCAAGAATTGGCAATAGTAGGGTTGATATAGTACAGGTAGTTGGAACTGTAGGTTAGAAAGAGACATAATCAAACTTGTCTTCACCATTGTCTTCCCCATTGTCATTACCAACACTGTCATCCAATTCCCCATCATTGTCGCATTCTTCATCACTGTCCTCCTGCTCATCATCATATCCATCAAAACCATTGGCATCATCAACCAATTCATGATCCGCATCTTCATCGTTGCTGATATCCATAGCATTGGTCCGTGTCACTGATTCAGAGCAGTCCCATACAATTTTCCGCAACATTGCTGAATGCCCAACACCAAAATGAGTATAGCAAATAAACATATCTCTGTCAACAAATCTTTGCGTGGTGTGCAAAGCTCAATGTTAGTGCACTACAAAAATGGATATATGTACTTACATGCTGACATAGTGCTCTTCCCAGTCATCCAGCTCCCCTTCAGGATGCACCAGTGATTTCCCATAGCGAAGTGAATTTACACCACATCCCGAGGCAAAAATGGGAATCAAATGAGCTCCTCAGATTACCTGTCCTGGATCAAGGAACCCAAATGCATCCAGGTCTGACTCCTCTACAAATGCAATCTTTGGGAGATGAGCATGATTTATGCCAGATTTATAGTTCCACAAGGTTGCTAACCACCTTACCCAGAGCACCTTGAGGTGCCGCTTCATGGGTCAGCCTCCAGTGTTAAGCCAAACCTCCATGTGAAAAACACCCAATACACAGGTGTACCAGTATGGGTGACTTGGTGCTATCTCCCCTGACAGCACCATGACATCTCCATGGGTTCTGGGGTTGATGGTGTCATATTCATGCCTCAGATTATAGGTCATGTAGTGCACTTGCATGGTCTGTACCACATAAATTGTGTTATCGGGGATAATGATGGAGTTGCATTCTGCATCCGTGAATGAGTGGTCACAAAAGCTAATGTCTAGCCCCCATAGTCGATAGAGTATATGGTCTTTGAGTTGCGGTAAAAAATTCTGGTAATTGTGAGCAAATTCATGGGGCACATCTCAGATGTAATGGGACTTTTACCTTGACAGCCGGATCACTGTCATGTTCTCGGAGAAATGTGAACAACTTTACAGGGCTGTTCCGATTAGTGGCAATACAGTGATGCTGTTCATAAGACGTTGACAGGGGGGCATTGGCTTGCATTTGACTGCTAGATGACGATATACCTATTTCTGCCACCTGCCGAAGTACACGGCACCTACATTCATGCTTGGCAAGCTGCCCTGGTGTGTCTATCTTGCTGGTTAGCAGATAAAATGCCTTGAGGGTGCAGTGGGCAAGCTCTCCCTAACCAAAATTAACTTCAGGTACAAACCATGAAGGAAGATGGTACATACAATTTGCGTAGTGAATGAATCAGTGGTCCCAAAGAGCTTGATGGTTGTAACATAGTCACCCATGGCATGGAACTTATAGGTGCCTAAATTGAATGCTTTGATCCTTGGCCCACTCAATTCTGGAGGGGCATTACTGCCTTCAGCGCAATTGGTAGCCTTTCGTTGTTGAGTCGCTTTTTCTCTGGGTAGTTCCAGGGTATTGAAGGCAGTGCAAGTAAACCTTCAAAACCTTCACAGCTTCTGCAACAGTTTCTTGAACATTTCTGCAAGAAATGTGACCATAGAGTTGGTGTGAAGTCTGAGCTTAGCCAGTGCGTGCCATTGCGTGAATTGATAGAGAAGTGACTGCACAACCATATCATGGTCAGTGGGGAACAATCCCTTGAACACGGGAATGGCACACTAACAACCATCAGCGGGTCAAATGCAGAAAATAAATAAGCAGAAAAAACCTGTAGAATATCTTCAAAATCACGTGCTGCCAGTCTTTTCATCTCAGATGTATTATTTGCAAACGTGCAAATGACGCCGTTGCCAAAAGTAGGGACCTGTTGAAACCTAGGGCAAAAATTGAGATGTGACAATGATGATTTGTTAGCAGGCAATGTCCCTCCTCACAAATGGCTCACACCTGCTGTCGAGGCTTGCAACAAGCTCGCTACCACAGGGAAGGGCATAGAGAAGCCTAATGAGGTGCATAAATAGGCTCTTCCAGGTACCTAATTCACACTCATGCATGAAGTTGATGACGAGCATCCAGAATGGATTGAGACCGAGAGGTCCAAGCTTCGTGGCAAATTGATTCTGCAATTGAATAGAGATGACCATAAAATAATAATAAAACAGTTTCACATACAAGAGTAGGCACCCACGAACCTCCCCCAAGGGGATGATCTACCTTTACACCATCTACAGTGTTTCCACATCTATAGATAAAATCACAGGCCTCAATAACCTTTGTCAGAGTGTACATTCAAAGGTTGTTCAAGTGGCTCTTCATGTCCTGCAGAAGTCCAAGATCACTGAACAGCTTCTTTGGTGTGAGACAGCAAGGGCACAGGCACAGGCCCATATCCTTGATAGTAGCAATCAATACCCTGTAAAATGATGAGTGAACTGATTGTCTTAAATTGCAGAAGAATGTACTTTTTGGGATAATCGGCGGAATACATGAAGATTCACGGAAAGACTCTTCATGTTACTCTGTTGGCACACTTCAGAATGATGCCATGACAATATGCAGAAACGAAATCTTCATCCAACAAAATTTCCCAACAGGTGTGAAATAGTTCTCTGCAGCAAAAGGTATGAAGGGACACCATGCCGGTTTTTGATATATCGGATAGGCTACTCAGAATATCCTTGATGCTGTCAGGAAGCTGACACCATCAGCAGTAGATGAAAATGCGGCATCAATGAGGACTCACTGATGGTAAAAACCCTACCAGGTGGCATGCTCCTGATCAGGGCGATGATCGTGCGTATTTCGTCAAATTTCCAAAATACATGTAAAGTGGCCATGCTTTCACAGTCCCAAAATTTGCCAGATGAGTGGCATCAGAAAAAACATGAGACCTGCGATGACACATTCCAGCAAGCACCAGGCTCCTTTGGAAGCCTCTGAAGGCTATCCTGAGCTTCTAGCCATGCATCAGATGTATAGAGCTCATCAAAAATCCGTTCTTGGTGACCATCCAGAGGATCTTTCCATAAATGCTGAAAAGGTAAGAGATGGAACACCTGTGCCTGGACATCTGCGAATGCTGCACATATGACTTCAACAACAGGGTGATAATGGAATTCATGGATAATGTAAGGCTGAGGGCTGTCCTCCTTTGACTTCGTTGGAATGTCGATGCTGACAGCGGTCTCAATCCAGTCATCTGGAAAGGTAACCTTGCTGCCCTTGTCATCTGTGTCCAATTCTCACAAGCTCCATCTGACCAAGAAGTTCTCAAGATGCTTGAGGTCGAAATCATCCACCATCATTACATCTCTGATGAGATACGAGACTTTCATTTCAGATATCAAGTGGCTGCCAGAATTCATCCAGGACATGAGACGATAGATTGTCATGTTGGGAAAGGGGTAGGGTGGCAGTGAGACATTTGGTGAAAGATTGGCTCCTTGGACAGCTGTTGGAGAAGTTTTTGCAAGTAGCGAGGATGGAATGAACCGATCTGGTTCAAAGGTAGGCCAACGCGGGTATAGTTGGCACAGCCCAAATGTATTGTAGGCAGTCTGAAGGGTGTCTCTTAGGGTCAAAAGGACACGTTGTATTCTGGACCGACTGGGTAGTGAAGCCACTGGAGCTGATGCGATGCTGGTATATTCAGAATGATTGAGATCATCATGTGAAGGCTCGATATCATCGAGAGCTCTGGGAATTCATCCCCTTGGATGTGCAGTTTCCTCTGAAAAGTTCAAGCAATTTTTGAATATGTCAAAACTTGAAATGAGACACAAACCTGAATGAGTATAGTCCTGCAAGGCTCCCAAATTGCTACTACTGCCCATCTCAACATCAATTTCATTATTTTGTTGCTTCTTTGCATTAAGGGGGTCACAGTGTTGAGATTCTGCAAGACTAGAGGTAGTCATTGATTCTTGAGCCATTAACATAGGCATGAGACTGCAAGAGGCAATTGGTTTGGGACTCAAACAGTCTTTCACATATCAAATGGTGAAAATGCCCTGACATTGCACTAATTGAATAACTTATTTCAACTAACAAAGTTAAAGCTACTCACTGCTTCGCACTGAAGCTTTGGACTCAAATTCGAACAAACTGCCTCTCTTGCACACTCCTGTCTCCTCCGGCTTGCAAGAGTGCTAGCTCTCTTGTAGAAGTGGCAAGACATGTGATGCCGGGTGAGTCCACGACTGTCTGTTGGCCTTTCCCAAGAGCAGCCAGGAGTGTCACAGGCGACCATTAAAAGAAACAAGAGAAAGGCAATGCAAAGAAATTCATAACAGTGCATGAATGATACACCACACCTAGAGTCGTCACTGGGGTGATTGCACTAGTGACTATGATAGATGTGATGGTGAACTGGGTAATGCTTATATAATCAAGGTTACATTAATGGCCGCAATGGGGCCATGTAGCTCTTGTCATGGCAAATGCCATTGCACATACTAACACCTCTGAGTCTGTATTTTACCCATGACAAGTTTCAAGTTCCCTGTCTTTATATCTCCGAGCATTGCTGAGTCATGCCTTCACTACACGCGCTCTAAGTCCCCAGGTATTAGAGCCTTTGCATTCCATGCAGGCCCTATGTAGTTCTCTCAATGTGAAGACTGATTTCGTGGCATATATGAGTAATGTCCATCTTAGCTGAGAATACATGAAAGCAGCCTCTGCTGGTCCAAAGTAGCCTGAGGGAGAAAAACTGTCATGAAATATGGGCATAAGCCAAGCATGAGTTTACATGACCTGACAGCCAACTAGTAAACACTCACAATGGACTCAGCTTCTCCACAGAGGTGAAGAAGATATTCATGATGATCAAGCTGCAGAATGATAGTAATGCATCCAGATCAGTTCAGTTCAATAGATCATGAACGCTGAACACCAAACCAGATGGGCTTGAATGTGTTCTGGTGGGATGTTCCAAGTCAGTTCACTTTCAGATGTGGCTGGAACACCTGCCTGACATTTTTGCCCAGGTGAATAGTAGAGTAGCCCTCGCACTTGGGCAACAGCGCAGCAGGTCCAAACTCCAAAAGCACTTGTGCCAGCTGCCACGAAGTGAAGTTATTATTGTCAATATTGATATCCGTAAGTTTATGATGGACTCAAGTGCCAAGTCATTATCCAAAGGTACCACGTCTCCCCTAGTAGACACAGCGATAGTTATTGTATGAGTGACAGACTGTAATATCATGTATTAGCATGGAACCACTCAACGGAGGTGAAGACGATATTCATGATCTGCAGAGCTTGCATTGCGAAACTACCAGTTTCATGCTGCCAAAATCTAACTCAAAGGCTGCCAGCAAGATTGTACAGAGAAGTGAATTGATGAGAATGGTCATGCCAGTGGGACCGGAGTTACGTTCCTGTACCCTAGAAAAGAATACAGGTCTCCCACAAAATTCCTCTGTCATCTCGACCTTACTGGTCTGAGACTGCCAGTGGACATGCCCAGCACCATGCATGTACCTTCTCTTGTGAAAAGCTTTGAGAGTGGCATGTTCTCAAGATACGGGGGCAAGGGACTGGAGAAGAAAGATCACACACTGAGAGTTGTCTTTCATCTTTGTGGCCACAGTGATGTATTTGAGCATGTTGAAATGGTTCAGATTCTTGCTTGTGATGACCAGATGTGTCGACAATGATCACTTTAAATCTCTCATTTTTGAGTTTTGCAACACCTTGGGCTGCGATGGTGACTGGATCTGTTTCAGTGTAAGAACCAAAGTAGGCTACTTTGGCCTTGGCTGCATACTGTCTGATCTGATCAAAAGAACCCACATGGAAAGTGTCCGCACAGATGATACATGACTTGGAACCACATTTCTGGTAGTAGACAGCTAGTTTTGTGCATGTGGTGGTCTTCCCATTGCCCTTGAAATAATCATAAATGGGTGAAAGAACAGCTGTAAACTGGGAGACGTGCTTACATGAAGACTTAGACCCACGGCCGTAATGACATCTGAGGTTGGCCTTTCTTTGGTTTGTACGGCTGGGCTCCTGGATCAAACAAGTGAGATAGCTCATCGAAGACAGCCTAAGCGACAACCAGCATGAACACTGATATAATATTCGACGAATGTGCAGACCTTCTAGTAGTGCAGCTGTGACTCAGGCTCCTTCCTCAAGTGTTGCATCTAGTACCTGTGCAGCAGAACAATAAGTGAAAATATTCGTAAATCTGGAGTAGACGTGCCTTCTCGTCAATGACAGGCACTTTGGTGAGCGACGACAAGGCAGCATTAATGTTTATGGCCAAGGTCAGCAAGACTTGGAACCATGACAGTTGCAGCTGAGGATCGTTATCATGACTCGCTGGATGATCTAAGCTGCCATGGGAATCTCGATCATCATAACATAACATGTATGGCTCACAGCGACTCTGAAGGAGAAACTATCAATGATCTCGAATTCAACACAAGAATGGATGGTGATGCTGAAGAAGAGAACTATTTCGACGAGGACCTTCTGGGTGCTTTGGACAATGGTATAGACGAGGTAGATGGCAATTTGCTTTAGTCACATTTGAAGGCATTCGAAGACGATGTACACGTGAGCACCCCTTGTTCTGTACGTGCACTGGGCTATTCTGATGCAATAGAGAGCAGCATTTATATTGTTGCATCTAAATCCCATGTGCCATATCTGATCACATTATTTACAAGCGCAGCATTCCAAGTCAACCAGCAGCTGAGGCTGAACCACCTGGATGGCAAAATTTTCTCTGTGCCCAAAGATTCTCTAGAGGCTAAGAAAACTTTTCAACTGTGCATTAGTCTAATTCCAATTGTTTCACATAACTTGATGATTGTGGCAGCCACAGATCTCCCATCGGATACTGACTTCATACATGCACATACCATGATCCACATAGTACGTCCGCCACGACCACCATTGTGAGGCCCTGAGGTGGAAGCAAATGATATCTTTCACCCAGCCATATTATCTGGCGAGCCTCCTTCCTCTCTGATGCTGTGAGAACACACTTTTCCGAGGCACGAGCCCACATTGAACAGGTGACAGTACCTAATGCCATAGGTACTAAGGATGTCACAGTGGTTACACTCAGAACAGGCAGTGCCATACCTAGCATTTACCGAAATGGTCCATATACACCAATTTCCACCTCATGAACCCAACTGAACCATCTGTACAGTCTCTGGTACACTCTTGTGTACCCTGGGAGCAGGGTATATCCTCATGGCATGGACGCAGAAGAGGGTACATGGGGGCAACTCTCCATGAACTATGGAGCTACTGTGTGGGACATTTTGAGGGGCCGAAGCACATCTTGAGAAGTCACATTCATGGCAACCATCACATTGGTCTCGCAAAGATCTTGGTGATAAGACAGCTGGTGTGTATTCCCATTCAACCTCTGACCTCCTGGTGCTAATGAGTGGAAAAGCTTGACCACCTCCAGAAAACCACTTTACCTCATCAGCAATCACATAGTATTCTGCCACTATCTTCGCAATTACAATGCACTTGAGGAACTTGGATTCTCAGAAGATGCAAGGGCTCATGTAATACCTATCCTGAGTGATGAGATTCATTGGCGAAACAAGGGGCAGAGCAGGAGGAATCATGGTGATCAAGATCAGAAGGCTGGGTGAGTGTCAGTTTGAGCCCCTAGCCCTTTCATTCATTGACGTGTTTTGGTCTTTCCATTTTGTAAAGATCAAGTCATCCAGCAGAAGCATTATGCAAAATGCTTGGTTTGCATAAAATAAATACCATCAATATAGAGCATCGCGCAAGGTGCCATGGGTTGTTTATCAAACATCTGGACATTGTCGTTTTTTTTTCCTCGTTCATCATGTTACTGATGGATCATCACTCAGGTTCTCAGGCAACACAGTCCTAACCCAAAAGCTCGTGCAGGCAGGTGCTGGAGCCATTCTGCTAATTCATGAAGCTATCATGGCCAATGATCAAATTGAAATGCCATGTGCAAAGATATACAGCACCTTTGGGCAGGCAATGGACATAGGCAAGAGGTGTGTGACCCTGCAATATAATCACAGACCTTTGCTCAATTTATAGATGTACAGCATGAATGCACAAAATATTCTTGTGGGCACTCAGGCCATGGATCCTGCCAATGACCATTGACCAATCAGCTCCTTCGGGCTTCAAGTTAAAAGTATTGCACTACTTGTGCTGTCAAAGTCATGGTTTTCATTTACAAAAGGTAGGTGACAGAATAGTCATCTTCATACATGACTAGTAGGTGAGTATGGTAACGTATATTACCGCGACTTTTCCTCCATCACTGGCATGACTGTGCATTTCCTTTCTTGTTCTTCGCCATACTTAATAACATCGAAGACAGACTGCCATTCAGTACCAGATTTCTCCCAGCAGATATGCTTGATGATCGGTGCATTATGACCCTGACTCGGAGTTGTCTTGATGTTTTCCTTATCAGTATCGACACCATCGTGACTGTTGATCTTCCTCTTGTAAGTCTGACGACTACTAGTAGTAGTACAAAAAGTTCAAGGACAATAGTCTCTGGTGCTGACTTGTTTCTAATTTTACAATCAGCATGACGAAATCAAGAATATTATGAATGCAGACACCCACCATGCTTATTAATGCTTTGACAGGCCTTTGATCCTTCGATATCTTGTCCAGAGAATGTCTGGGGAATGGACACTGAACCTCCAGAGTCCGTGACAGAGGCACCCCCAGAGTATCCATTAGCCTGACTTTCTGCTTATCCCAACAAATCTGAACACATGTGAGCAATTTTTTCATTTTTTGAGGAAAGCATTTCGGTGATCACTGACCTCTCGTCATCGATACTTCAGAAGTTGCAGGAGTGCAGCTGCTACCTCCATGATATGCTCAAAGTCTGATTCAGGTGTGAGACTGGAAGAGATCCCCCCCTGGTGAGCAGGAACCATGACAGTAGCTGCTGGTGAATTGTGGGCTGTGAATCGAGGAACTGTCACGGGTACGTCATCACCACTGGTTTCTGATGGTGAGAATTTAGATTCTTCATGATGAGACATAGCCGCTACACATTGAAGCCACTGGTCTTGATCTGAAAGTTTTAGCCTCACCAGTGAGTTCTTATATTTGTTTTGCAACTGTTGGTAATCAACATCCAACTATAAGAGGGCTGACCATGATCATACCAAATAGAGGAGGGGCTCAGTAGGCTCTGAGCATGCGCATGTAGGGTTGACAACTGCATTTGCCAATTTTGGAATCATGATTCTAGAATTTCTAAGTTTACAGTGGTGATACATTGGTGCACCACTTATCTGCTCCCAGTTTTGGAATGTGCTGGGCTTCAAATTTTGACAAGGGCATTTATATATCCTGGTTTGGTATGTGCTACTAGGTTCAACAGGGTACCGAAGTACAGAAAGTATGGAATGATAACTGTGTTGGTCCAGGCTTCAACAGGCTTCTCTGAAGTTGTGTTCTAATTTTCCTTCATTGGGATGTGTAGTTACACAGGAATAATCATTCCTGACTCACAGACTCCATGATAGCAACTTTTCCAAGGTGTGATTTGGAGTGCTACTGGAGAGCCTTCACTTTTCAGTGATGGTTCCTTTCAAACTCTGATGCCTTATTTACTGATTATGAGGGTCCTGATGCTGACTGTGAAAATAGTACCAACCTGAACCTCCTCTTACGATGTGCCTCCAAACAATAATGTTAAGCACAATGCCAGGGCCCTGCATTGATGAACTCCAGCCCAAAATTCCATACCTAATGAAGCCACCATCTACACCTCCTTGACTCTCTTACCAGTCTTCTATTTCTGTGAGTGTCAGCACGTTCAACTACCATTCAAGCTCTCCTTCAAGCCCTCTGAGTCCCTTGTCTGTATCTGTGGCAGAATCAGGTAGTGATGAGTCATGATATCTGGTCTCCTGGTAGACTCAAATATTCACATGACAGTACCCAGCACTACCTCAGATGCAGAGTTCCCGCAGACACCCAGCTCCAACCATTCTAGTGGCATATGTCATATCACTTATACATCCGGCAAGGCTGGGACGTGGACTCCAAGTCCTTCCCCTGAGAACCAATACAGCAACACTTTCCATTCCAATCACTCTAGCTCGTCTGAAGATGGACATATGTTTGACAGACTTTTAGAAAACATCAACCGTGATCAGAGCACAATGGAAGATATCGAACATAAGGTAGGTTCTAATTTTCATACACATATTATACCTCTCATGATATGTGCTACATTTCTAGGCGATGGATGCCTACATGAGGCATATTGGAACACTTGATGGGAACACTTTCCTCTCCATTATTCACTACCTGGAAGCAATTCGTGAGCGCCAATGCATGCACTATTATACTTCATGCTGGGATGTTGTAGTGGTCCAAAGGCAGGAGGAGGTCGCTCTTTCCACGTGTGACAAATCAAAATTGGACTACCTTGTGGTAGATCAGGAATTGCGAATAATACTAGACACTCTTGCACGTCGCCTGTCATTACCTCACCAAACTGATGGGGATGGTCAATATGTTGCTGTCGCTCGTGACAACACCAAGGTATCCATCCAGCAGACTGACACTGTACTCGCCACCTTCAAGGGTCATGCTAAAGCTAGGAGTGTTGATTCCAGAGGATAATTGATAAGTTCTACTTCAAGTAACATGTTTTATTTACTTATTTTCAGAGATTGTTATGATTACAAGCATTTCACTCATGTCGAGCCCCTTCAGTGACAAATTCCGTATCATACGGGCCACGCGACCTACATAATATCCCATATCAGACAGGCCAGTGGACCATGGGCCCATGTTGTGTATATCCTCGATGATGACGGATGGGCCAGGAGTACAATTATTTCCGATGGGTATGGGTGGGCCCATGTATGCCAATGATATATATATTGTTGATGTTGACGGATGGGCCGGGGAAATATGATCATTCATGGAGATGGGTGGGTCCATGCAGGTAATATGTAGAGTAGGATATTATAGACAGCTGGGCTGAAGAGAGGTGTAAGGCAAACATTATTATATAGACGGGTGGGCCGAGGGGGGGTGTATTACATATACAGTGGCTCAAAAAAGTGTCTCAATGTTTATACATTTTCATGTAATTGCATCAGTGTGAGTCAGGGCGTGGGAATATGACTAAGCTGTTGAGACATGTTTTGTAGCCCTGCTTCCCAGCTTCATTTCGGCCCCCAGAGCGTGGGAAGCCGATGCGACCGTGTGACAATATGGCCTATTTGATTTGTTGACTCATTGAGACACTTTTTTGACTTTGAATTTAACCAATACAATCCCTATAATTCTAGTACTTTGTGTGACTTTCTTTTGTTCTATTCACTTCTGTCACTCTTCTAAACATATTATCTATCAATTTAGAGTATATCACCATAGCAATATTATCACACTCCATTGTAACACTGTCCCACAGTTAAAATAGCCCCTATAGTAGATTTTAACACACTACAAGCAATTTCTTGAGTGACACCCAAGGATATTCAATAGGATCAATATCTTGAATATGTGCTGGACATGATAGAATAATAATATCATGGTCTTTAAGCTATTGGTGGCCAATTTAGAAGTGTGTGTAGAGTTTTTATTCTGTCACACAATAGTATCTTCTTCATTAACCTATGACTCCTACTTGCTTCTCAGCAGATACTCCTGTCAAATTGAGGTTTACTACTCTACAATAATCTTCCTCTCTACATCATATAAATTCCCAGTCTATTTCATCTCATATAGCTTCCTATCATCAAGTTTTCACCTTCAAACTTGTATGTTTGTTTGACTCTTCTATATCTTAATGGATTTTCTGTCATTTTCAATACAAATACCTGGCCATCTGATCTCATTCTATATATTTGAGCCTTAGTTAACAATTATTGGATGTCTTTCAGACATAAGCAGCCTAGTATATATGCTTTAAAGCTATATCTTATTTTCTCTTTTTATTGTTTAGCGACAGAAGGGTATTTTTCTTGGTTATAGCATTGAGATTAGCTGTCTTAAGAGTCTGATAGACTATTTGAGTGGAGATGATTATAGATATGATAGAAAGAATTGATTTTGTGGCCTTGGTAGCATTAGCAACCTGCATAATTAAAATATAATGATCAAGAGATCTTAAGTCATATAGAACAATCTTCTAAGTTGGCTATCAAATGACTTAAAAATGATAATATTACTATTCCATCATGTCCAGCACATATTCAAGATATTGATCCTATTGAATATCCTTGGGTGTCACTCAAGAAATTGCTTGTAGTGTGTTAAAATCTACTATAGGGGCTATTTTAACTGTGGGACAGTGTTACAATGGAGTGTGATAATATTGCTATGGTGATATACTCTAAATTGATAGATAATATGTTTAGAAGAGTGACAGAAGTGAATAGAACAAAAGAAAGTCACACAAAGTACTAGAATTATAGGGATTGTATTGGTTAAATTCAAAGTCAAAAAAGTGTCTCAATGAGTCAACAAATCAAATAGGCCATATTGTCACACGGTCGAAAATGAAGCTGGGAAGCAGGGCTACAAAACATGTCTCAACAGCTTAGTCATATTCCCACGCCCTGACTCACACTGATGCAATTACATGAAAATGTATAAACATCGAGACACTTTTTTGAGCCACTGTAAGGGTGGGCCGAGGTGGTGGAATATTACATATACGGGTGGGCCGAGGGTGGTATAAAATATTGATTGCATTGACTGGGTGGGCCTAAGGTGGTGGAATATTACATATACGGGTGGGCCGGGGTGGGGGAGTAGTTGCAGTATACAGGGTGGGCCGAGGTGGGGTATATTATATAGATGGGTGGGCCGACCTTGGATGTATCACATAGACAGGTGGGCCAACGTGGGGGGTATTACATAGATGGGTGAGCCTAGATAGGTTTCACCAGGACATACAGCTGACATAGCAAATCAAATATGTAGGATACATGCACACTATGAGTGCATATACCTACCATGGACCACTGAAATCTAACCCCGTAAGCACTGAAAACATGAATTGGCAATGTGTGGCATCCACCGAGAATGGAGTACTGAAGCAGAAAAACCCCGCACATGAACCCTGGTGTGCACTGTATCCTATTTGTCACGGAACAAGTCACCGAGTCTCAAAACAGGAAAGCATGGACACCAGAAGCACAACATTCGGCAAAAATATAAATGTGAAATGTTCATGACGTGCCGAACCCCGAACCCCGAAATTGTGGACTGCTGGGGCTCAGATCTTGGGGTTCGGGACTCGGGACTTGATATTGGAGATGAAAAACATTGTTTAAAAATGTTTGAATGAAGTTGTCATACATCCATACATACTGTCCTGCATATCCATAATCATGTGACTGACCCCTGACCCCCGAGTGCCGAGTGCTGGACACCCAGAACTCGGGACTTGGGACAATATGTGAGATGAAAGAGACATGTGTCAAATATTTTTGAATCCCCCTTCTGCATATCCATAAATATTGTACCGAACCCCGAACCCCAAAATTGTGGACTGCCGGGTCTTGGGTGTCCGGGGTTCAGCAGTCACAATTTGGGGAGGTTGCCAAAAATTGATTTTCAAAAAAAATTGATTTACACATGTGTGGATGCTCACATATCAAACTTCGACACCCGAACCCCGGACCCCCGAACCCCGAAAATGTGGACTGCTGGGGCTCGGGTCTTGGGGTTCAGGGTTCAGGTGTCAAGGTTTAATATGTGAGCATCCACACATGTGTAAATCAATTTTTTTGAAAATCAATTTTTGGCAACCTCCCCAGATTGTGACTGCCGAACCCCAGACACCCAAGACCCGGCAGTCCACAATTTTGGGGTTTGGGGTTCGGTACAATATTTACGGATATGCAGAAGGGGGATTCAAAAATATTTGACACATGTCTCTTTCATCTCACATATTGTCCCGAGTCCCGAGTCCCGAGTTCCGGGTGTCCGGCACTCGGGACTCGGGGGTCGGGGGTCAGTCACATGATTATGGATATGCAGGACAATATTTATAGATGTATGACAACTTCATTCAAATATTTTCAAACAATGTTTTTTCATCTCCAATATCGAATCCTGAGTCCCGAACCCTGAGATCCGAGCCCCGGCAGTCCACAATTTTGGGGTTTGGGGATCGATGAAATGTCAATGATTCAAATATTTTTGTGAGCTTCTTGCCTCGGGTGATATCAACTGTGAATCTCGAGTTTTCAGTTCCAGATGTTAGGAAGGTGGGTCAATCATTCAATTGTGGCATAGGTAACATGCATTGACAAAAATTTATGTACATCTATCACTAGGGAATTAGGCAGCAATTTCAACCTCCTCACCAGAAGTCCCAGCCTTCACCTCAACATCCATCTCCTCAGAAACTGAATTGTATTCTGGGAAGAGGTTGCCCAGATCATCTGGGACCACAATTTCACCGGATGTTTGTGGACCCTCAGGCTGAACTTGGCTGGGCTCAAACATGAGCCCCACCATGTCAGATGTGTCCTCTACCTTCAAGGGAGTGGGTTCCACGACTCCCATGTCCAAATTAATGAGGTTGGGAAGTGCGGAGGGGAGGGGTGACATGGACGGAGGGGGAATGGATTGATCCAGCAACATGGTTGCATTGGTAGGTAAGTCCAGAAGTGGAAATGAGGGGTGCCAGTCGACCACCTGGCGCCGGAGGCTCTCATGGAGGCGTTGCAGGGTATCAATCTTACCATCTGCTCCCGCACATGAGCC
>JABBWB010000558.1:0-20067 GCA_016628085.1 Suillus occidentalis
GATCCTCTCGCTTGTCGCATCGTGGAGGTAAGCGTCATGCACTCGATCAAGCCTTAGTAATTCATCGTCTTTGCTGATTATTCTCTGCTTCATACGTCAGGCGTATATGCGAGTCCAGCTGGGAACCATTGCCATGGATGGCGGTCTTCACAAAGAAGCTGCTAACCACTTCTCTGCGGCTGTCGAAGCTGGCGTTTCATTTGCTACACTGGATATTCATTCCATGCACATCGAATTCGTCCTGGTACGTTGTTGTGCCAGCCAACATTCCTTTTACAAGTGCTCAAACGCGCGCTCGGATAGTTGTTCGGCTGGGACCTCAAGTCTTTGTGGCAAACCGCAAACCAGCAACGGTGCTGTGCGCTACTTCGGATAGGTCAATTTGGATCAGCCTTTGAGGCGTACCGACACATGATGGACAGGAGTGACAGACGCACAAAGGACATCTTTCTTGATTGGATTCCTGGTAAGTTTTGGTGATGTCGCCCATGCCGCGATGCTCACTCTTAGATTATTTTCATCAGCTCTTGATAAATTTGAATAAAGCGCACTATACCACTGCCGCATCAGATATGGCATCATTGTAACACGGAGAACTATGCACAATTATCATCTGCGCAATATTGCATTTATACACATGTCCCCTTTGTACTCGTATCACGGTAGCTCATCTATAACACGAAAACAAACCACGGATTCAATAACGGGTACACATCCAGAGTTCCACGACTGAATGAATTGCCTTTGCACTCGAACGTGCAACCATGCAACATTTCACGTAATATGCGACTCAACAACACAATCCATGGTGCACGCGAATTCGCATCTGAATGGATGGACATGCCTTGTCCATCGTTGTCCATCGTTGTGTTCTCACAAACCATCATGCATGCATGCAGTCAGCTTTCCAAATAAGCCGTTCGCTCGGACAACCCTGAACTTGGACTAGATGCTGGGCATAGAATTCAATGCAAAGTATGATATGCTGTACACTCGGTCACCGATCTAAACTGTATCTGTTCCTCCCCATAATGGATCCATTGCTATGGTCATCATCAGTACTAAGGTCTGCAAGTGTTGGTTTTAGTAAGTGCGAGGAACGGGAGGGGCTTGAAGAAACTCACTACTCTCGGCACTCATGCCAGTGCTGTCCATGTGCCATGCGGCTCAAATCAAGCTCAGGACCTCCTCTGGGTATCACTAAGACCGTCTGAGGGCTATAAAATGGGTGTCGAGAAGCGGGTGGCACCCAGAATAACAGCTGATGTTTGGGTCCTACTACCCATCCACTGTCATGATTCAGGAAAAAGGGGGTCGAACTGCGGTCGTCATGTGATGCTCCCTCTGTTAACTCAGAGGTGTTGCGCAGCGCGTGGGTGGAGTTGGACGAGAAGCAAATGAAGTTATCGTTCCAAATTTTCGATGTCACGGTAGTCTCGGTCATACGATGTTCGTCTGAGAATGATAAAGGATCTGACATTGCGTGCTGTTGCAATGGCTGCCTCACTATTGCATACCACAGCCGAACAGTGTTATCTTCTGAACCAGTGATGATGCGAGTGCCGTCCGGCGAGAATGAGACCGAGGTAATTGCAGAAATGTGTCCCAGCAAGGCCTCACCAACTGGCTGCCCAGTGGCAGCATTCCACAGCCGAACAGTGTTATCTTCTGAACCAGTGACGATGCGAGTGCCGTCCGGCGAGAATGAGACCGAAGTAACTGCGGAGGTGTGCCCCCGCAAGGGCTCACCAACTAACTGCCCCGTTGCAGCATCCCACAGCAGAACAGTGTTATCTCCTGAACCAGTGACGATTCGAGTGCCGTCCGGCGAGAACGAAACCGAGCTGACTGAATCAGTGTGCCCCCGCAAGGGCGCACCAACTGGCTGCCCCGTCGCAGCATCCCACAGCCGAATAGTCTGATCCCTTGAACCAGTGACGATGCGAGCGCCGTCCGGCGAGAACGAAACCGAGGTAACATGATGAGTGTGCCCCCGTAAGGGCTCACCGACTGGCTCTCCCGTACCTGCATCCCACAGCAGAACAGTCTTATCTTCTGAACCAGTGGCGATACGAGTGCCATCCTGCGAGAACGAGACCGAGCTGACTGCATCAGTGTGCCCCCGCAAGGGCCCACCGACTGGCTGCCCTGTTGCAGCATCCCACAACCGAACAGTCTTATCCCTTGAACCAGTGACGATGCGAGTGCCGTCCGGCGAGAATGATACCGAAGTAACTGCAGAGGTGTGCCCTCGCAAGGGCTCACTAACTGGCTGCCCCGTCGCAGTATCCCACAGCCGAACAGTCTTATCCCTTGAACCAGTGACGATGCGAGTACTATCCGGCGAGAACGAAACCGAAGTAACTACAGAGGTGTGCCCCTGCAAGGGCTCACTAACTGGCTGCCCTGTCGCAGCATCCCACAGCCGCACAGTCCCATCTTCTGAACCAGTGACGATGCGAGTGCCGTCCGGCGAGAATGAGACCGAAGTAACTGCAGAGGTGTGCCCCCGCAAGGGCTCACTAACTGGCTGCCCCGTCGCAACATCCCACAGCCGAACAGTCTGATCTCTTGAGCCAGTGACGATGCGAGTACCATCCGGCGAGAACGAAACCGAAGTAACTACAGAGGAGTGGCCCCGCAAGGGCTCGCCAACTGGCTGACCTGTCGCAGCATCCCAAAGCCGAACAGTCTTATCTTCTGAACCAGTGACGATGCGAGTGCCGTCCAGCGAGAACGAGACCGAGCTGACTGCATCAGTGTGCCCCCACAAGGGCTCACCGACTGGCTGCCCCGTCGCAGCATCCCACAGCCGAACAGTCTTATCCCTTGAACCAGTGACGATATGAGTACCGTCTGGCGAGAACGAAACCGAAGTAACTGCAGAGGTGTGGCCCCGTAAGGGCTCACCAACTGGCTGCCCTGTCGCAGCATCCCACAGCCGAACAGTCTTATCCCTTGAACCAGTGACGATGCGAGTGCCGTCCGGCGAGAACGAAATCGAAGTAACTGCAGAGGTGTGCCCCCGCAAGGGCTCACCGACTGGCTCTCCCGTACCTGCATCCCATAGCAGAACGGTCTCATCCTCCGAACCAGTGACGATGCGAGTGCCGTCCGGCGAGAATGATACCGAAGTAACTGCAGAGGTGTGCCCCCGCAAGGACTCACTAATTGGCTGCCCCGTCGCAGCATCCCACAGCCGAATAGTCTTATCCCTTGAACCAGTGACCATGCGAGTGCCGTCCGGTGAGAATGAGACCGACGTGACTGCAGAAGTGTGCCCCCTAAGCACAGCCTGAATGACTGGCCAGTTTATTTTGCGCCCAGATGCTACACGAAGAGTATTCGGAAACCGTGCAGAAAAATATCTCGATAGTGGAGAGTTCGCAGGCAAGAATGGGAGCGCTGATACATATAGATGTGGCGTGCTGTATAAAATGATGCCGCCGAAGACTTGAATGAACCTCCGTACATCCATTGCAGTCGATGAGACATCTTGGAATTCGGAATGCCCCTGTGGTCGCATATGAGCGCTTTATCTGACGCTCAGTAGTAATGTACTCGCCTTCAGCCACTGGGGTATGAGTGAGAGGGCAGGAACTGCACCGCTGAGCGCATTGATCAAAGCGAGTAACTCAAGCCAGAAAAACAGCCGCTCGTGGCCAAATAACAATTTCACTTCCTTCGCGAGCTCCCTGTCGAAGACTGTAGCTCGTACGTGTGACGACCAAAATCGAGAGGAATATGACAGATGTGGGGGTATGCATTTTTGGGCTCGTTCTTGCAGCTTGGGATCTTCGCAATTAGGCAGATACGACGATTTTAAATCACAGATATTAAAATGAAGGCCATCTTTCATCACTCGTAGTGATGCAAATGCAAGGTCCCGTTGTTGCGCCTCCGTTCTTTCGACGAAGAACTCTCCGCTGGAAGATCGGTCCGTCAGGAATTCTCGGAAGGTCACATGAAGGGGTCGGATGGGGGTGGATGAATCAGTGGTGCCGCAGAGGAGAGATCCCATGTGTTTTATCACTGCATCTACTTCGTAACGGTCGTGGTATTCCGGGAAATGGCGACGCATCGCATTCAATGAAATTAAAGGGAGGGGTTCATTTGTGGCGAGTATTTGTCCCATCACGGAACGAAACTTCGTGACTGCTTGTTCGTAATGGGTATCCTTTGGCATGAGATCTGTTAAAATGAGCCAATACATATCATACAACAAGTTTTTCCGTCCCTCGGAATGGCGTTCCACGACTTCATTGAAGCATTGCATCGAGGATGAGCCGAAGTAGGGTAGCTTGATATATCCGCACGCAAGACGTGCCCACTCGAAAAGTCCATCGGCGTTTTTAGCGAGCGTTGCAAAATGGTTGTCCTGAAAACCGGACAGCCCTTTCAACTCCTCAGATACGAAGGCGCGAATGTCGCCCTCCGCGACTTCTGCTGGAATACTGTCCATGGACAACCATAAAATATGATCAGCACCTTCAAAACCTTTTTCAATATCGAAAAGTGGGCGAGAGGTGACGAGAATCCGAAAGTTGGAAGGGAGTTCGGTGATTTGGGGAAGTCCATTGTCCTGAAGTCTGCCTGCAAGTATGCGGAGGAGGTCACTCCGCGTCTCCGCTCCACCGCTCTCATCCAGGGCTTCAATCAAGATTAATACGGGCCCTACACTCGACGCAGAGAGCTTCTTTAGCGGTTCCATGAGAAGTTTGCGCCACTGCTGGATGATGTCTGTCGTATTCTTGATCGAGTTTGCATTCTTGACTGCAAACGCTAACGCTCGTTTCATCCCCGGATCACGATCAGCCAGGTCGAGCGCGATGGTGGAGAAAATCTTTTCATGGCGACGGTCTGCTTCTCTGTGCCGATCGAAACAAAAACATGAACCAAGGCCACCCGATTCGTTGAACCAGCTGGCAATCGTGTGGGCGATGGCTGACTTGCCCTTGCCCGCAGGACCGGATAGCCACATTACGCGCGGAACAGAATTTCCACTGCTGTTGATCCACTCAATGATTTGAGAGAGAATGTCTGTGCGCGTCCCTTCAAAGCATTGTTTACTTGTATTTATTCCCGCGCCCCTTGCATATGTCATGCTGCTGAGCTCCAGTGTTTTTTCTAAAAAGGTATGAATATATGTCAAGTCACAATGATGTCCGAACCCTTACCCGTTTGGAGGACATGTATGGCTACATCACGAGTAACCTGGTCCCGGGAGTTTTGCATGAGACTATCGAATACGTCACTGTACTGTTGGATGGTATTTGCCGTTTCCGAGAAGATGTTCTTCCCGAGTCTCTTCCCTGTAAAGACGGTGGAAGCTTGAGACGGCACTGAGCGCAACAACTTGTGATACTCACAAAGGCTTTTGATCTCTGAATAATCTCTGATAAAATGGGCGCATTCACGAGTCTGCTGGGAAATTTTTCCAAGGACAACAGGCGACATTCGGCCAAGCATCTGATCTTGTGTCACGAAGCCGTAAACTTCACATAACTTCTCGAGAAGTTTGAGTACCGCTACGTCGCGATCTACTCGAGCTAAAATAATCTGCACAGATGAGCGGTGGGAGATATGAAAAGAGAAAAAGAAAACATACTTTTGATGACCAAGACAACACGCCAAGTACCATTTTTGCATATGGATGTACCTGTGAAATTAGATTAGTTCGGCTCCTATCGTGAGGAAGGTTCATACATCCGAGTCCACGATCCTCCCGATCATATCGTTGAATATCCTAAGGGGTTTAATATATGCGTCTTGAGAATCTTCAGCAGTATCGAGATCTTCAGCATCGAGATCCTCTTGTGCATCTTGGTCAGCAGACATCACAGTTGTTGCAGGCCCAGAAAGTGGATGCATGTGCGTTGCAGCCTCCTGAGCATCCCGAAGTGCCGCTTGGATATCAACATTCATTTCCACACCAGGCGGAACAACCTGAACCTGTGCGACCACCATAACTTAGAAAGAACGCAGAGATTAGAGGGCATTCTCATAGACTCACGGAGTTTTTCACGCCGTCTTTAACGCTGCCCTCAACATTCTCCAGAAGCTGCGCCGATGTCAGTATTTGGAGTGGAGTGGACTAAATGATCTTTGGGAGCTACGTACCGAACTTTCACGTCCTGTGGTTTTGCTAGATTCGGGGATTTCTTGATTGAAATCCCTCGACGAGTTTCCTTTACTCATTGTGAACGGAAGTTGAAGTGAAGTAAGATAAGAGATGGTCCGCCTTAAGGCAATATTTGTTGCAGTGTTGGATGAGCGCTAAGCGATAAGGATTTGAATTCCATCGGACCATGTGACCATGGCCCGAACCGGTGGAGCCGCTGGGGAGGGCAGGAAATAGAATTCAGAGTGGAGGTTAAAAAGAGAGACTGTTCGAGCGAGCAGTGAGTGCAAATATACTATGAATGACGAACCCGACATCATGGCAGACTCAGGCGGAGCTTTCAGCTTGGTATCAGGAGTCGGAATGTCCCGACACCAAGCTGAAAGCTCCGCCTGAGCAGTACTAGTGCCCCCACTGAGACTCGCATCGCATCGCACTTCTTCGACAACCTCGACACCTTCCTCTCCAAGTGCGCTTTCAACCTGCCAGAAACAATGTAGGACCTTCCAGCACCTCCATGTGCACGAAAATACGTGTAGTGCAGCTTAATGGCAAGTCACGTCGTGTCTCCATTGCTTATCAAAGCCGCCCGCACTAATTTTGTTTTCTCAACGCATGGTAGAGTACTGCAACGATTCGTTTGCCAAACACACCCAGGGCACGCCAAATTGTTCGATATGAACCAAAAGCTTAGCGGCCACGGCAATGCTCATGACGATTCGTGCACCTTCACGTCCGTGTCCATGATGATTATCATTCATTCATTCAGACAAACGTTGCGCGTGTGCGCGTCCAAACTCCTACCTACCACCCAACATAGGGCTCATGCAAGGCCCATCCTCTGACATGCATACATCCCTCATGCAACGGACGAACCTTCACAATCTGCGCGAGAAATTACCTGACAGATGAGAGTTAGAGGACATTCTCGCTGACGTGGAACAATCAGAAGCAGTAAACCTGCCTCGCAAACGTAGACGCGGTGGAAGAGAGCGGAAAGACTGGAAAAGCGGGCAAGAATTCAAATCCGTGCGATGGATCTCTCTTTTCAATCAATTTTAACGCCATGCACAGGTGAAAGCCCTCACGATGTGATTCATCTCGGCTACAGAAATCGTGTCTGTCCACATCGACATTGCTCCAGTGCCAAGGCTATAAGCATCTCCTTGAAAGGCACTTGGCTAGCCATAGCACAGTGAGCGATCAATCTGTCACGGATCCTGTGTGGTCGGACATTCTCAATTTCACAACTAACGACCAGAGTGTCTGGGAATCTGCTTGACGACGTGATTCGTCAAGGAATATTAGAGATTTGTGCAGTGGGAGAGACCAAAAAATGAGGGAAGGAAACGCGTTTGGGGAGATGAATAAGTTGCGAAGTTGCGGAAGCCCGGGATACACACCAGGTCAAACACATCATTCATCGTGAAACCCGTTAGAGCCAACTACCTTGAAAGTTTAACAACCTACATGTATTGTGACGACTGCAACGGCCGAAAAAACTAGCATCTACCCGAAATCTGCCCTTGGAATGTATCTAAAGACCCGTCCAAACCTACAAGATGGTTCAACAGGTCCTTGATCACGAGGTCGGGTATAACAGACATTCTGTTTCACAGACGTAATGTCGTTCTCTAACGACTGGAGTAGTTGTAGAATACTCGTGTTTAATTCAGGCTCCTATGGGGAAAAAGGAAAATGAGGCAAAGGAAAGAAAGCGAAGAACATCGTCCTTCGCTCGCAATAATTAGCATCATCGAGTTTGACGCATTGCACGAGTCTCGCGACGAAACAAGACTGATAGGGTTAAAGAAGGCGCACATTTGTTTTGGGCGCTACGCCTACACAGCAATAAAGCTGTGTATCGAGGATAATGCATGGGACGCACCATAACGGCATGAATCCAACTTCCTCAACTCCAAATTTGTTGGGATTGTGCACTGGGCTCGCCTGAAAGGAGCTTTCTGTGAGTGATACGCTAAGCTCTTCTGCGAGTTAAAACTGACAAATTGCATACCAACAACTTCATAAAAAGATCTGTTGCACATTCCCGAATTCAGCATCACCGTAGATTTCTCTCGTATACACAGTCAGACTCCGAGCGTCAACCATGTCTTCAGCCACCAGTACAATCGCGCCACGCCAGACAATGCAAGGTCATACTGGCTGGATAAATGGTGGCGTGCACTTGCCTAACGGACGACACATTATGACATGTTCGTCGGACAGCTCACTCCGACTATGGGACCTAGAGAGCGGCGCACAAATAGACGAAGATTGGCGAGACCCGGATGAGAATAACGTAGGATTGCGATCCATGGCGTTGTCTCCAAACGGCAAGATAGTTGCCAGTGGAAGCGATGACGGTAAAGTGAGATTATGGGACGTCGAAACGACAAAGGTCATTTCTAAATGGACCGGACACACGCATGTTGTGTATGCATTGTGCTGGAGTGCCGATGGTGAGCGAGTAGCAAGCGGATCCTGGGATAGGACGGCAAGGGTCTGGGACGTCAAGAGCGGCCAAACTGTCCTGACAATCGAAACCGGTCACAAGTTGGTGTATGCGGTGGTGTACTCACCTGATGGAACAAAGATTGCAACAGGCGGAGATGGAGAGAAGGCTGTGAAAATCTGGGACGCAAACTCGGGCGAGCTTCTCAACACACTCAAACATCGTGTTTGCAGCTTGGCATGGACGTCAGACGGGAAGAAGCTTATTTCGGGATCATACCGCCTGGTTAGGATATTCGACACTGCCACTTGGCAGCAGACTGCCATCCTCCGAGGTCACACCAACTTCGTCTACGCCATCTCCTTGTTCCCAAACAACCGCCTCCTTGCGAGTGCATCAGATGATAAAACAGCACGTCTATGGAATCTCGACACCAACCTCCCAGTTGGACCACCCCTCCCGCACGAACAGGATTTGCCCTCCGTAGCCCTTTCTCATGATGGAAAGCTGCTACTCACTGTTTGCGAAAACAAAGATGCGTACATATGGGACACCCACACCATCCTAAAAGAAGCTGGCCTTGAAGACCTACTGTCCATTGAATCAGGACAGCACACATCCCGTTCTTCGCTCAGTGACAAGCCGTTTTTGAGCGTACGTTCCATGTTTGTAGTTCTTCTCGTTCATTTTGACAGTAAACTTCAGGCTGATGCTACAAGAGGTCCTGGCCAATTTGGTGATGATGAACGCTCACCAAATTTTTTCAACACTGTGTGTAATCATTATTTCTATCTTGTCGTTCTTGTGTAGACCTCTGTGCTCCAGTCCTCTCCAATGGGTGGTGCACAACCTCGTTCCTCTTTAAATGCAATTATTCCTCGCATTTCCTCGCTCTTCGGCCGCTTTCGACCCGAAAATGTGGTTCCGCAACACTCAAGGCCTTCGGGGTTCCGTCCACTCTTCGATCGCCTCAGGTCATCTATTCACCGCACCCCACCTGAAAATGACATACCAGGTGGCCCTCAGCAACACTCCAGGCCTTTGGGGATCCATTTTAACGCACTCTTCAACCGCCTGACGTCATTAACCCACCGGACCCCACCCGACAATGACGCACCAGACGAACCCCAGCAACCCTCCACTTCTTCGCGGTTAGATCCACGTGCACTAGCATCTCGCCTTTTCTCTCATTTTCCCCGATCTCGACTCGGTACAGACACCGAAGAAGCCGAACCCGATCCTTCAACGTCTAGTCCACGTCCAGGTATCAACGACCGGCTGTCTTCACTCTTCCGCTCTCAACCCCACATGGACGAAGAAATGGAACTCCGGGAACGCCCAAATCACCCTCGTGTTGTCGAAGTGGCTGCAGTACGGGACAAGCAGGTATGTTTCTCTTTTGTCCGTTTGCAATCGTTGTGGTTGATTAATTTTTGTTCAGACTTTGGTTGTTGCTCGGGGCAAATTTTTTCAGAGATCATATCAAGCACATCTGCAACAACTCCAATCGCACGGTGAACCCCAGGCATCGTCATCGCGCACTCAGTTTGTTGATGCTTCGATATCTGCGACACCTCATGCTTCGAGTGCAAACACAGCTCCAGCAGCCGCGCAGTCACCACGCATCTCATTGTGTGGTAAAATTGTACTGTTTATCTGTTGCGCATCTTCATAACATGTCTGTCAATGGTCATTAATACAGTCAGTGTTGCAGCATCAGGACTACTACTTCGCTTTTACTTTTAGTGGTTCTGCACTTGTAAATATTGTGTGGAAGTCTTTCGCACACCCGAGCCAATGATCAAACGCCAACTCGGTCCCCGTATACAGTGCCTTTTCTACAACTCTGATATTTTCAGCATCGTGTTGTGAACCCCGTCGCCACATCTTTGCGAGTAACGGAAAGTATCGCCAACGTTCCTTCCCTTCACTCTTTCCACAGTGGTCTCCGTCACTTTGACGCCCGATTTTCTCTTTCGTCAGAAATATAATAAACTCTTCTACCACCAGGTTATCAATATAAGCACATCCAGCGCTGTCCTCTAGTTAGCATTCCCCCACTGTGACATATGATTCATAATATTTATTGTTGCTCTGGTATACAACGATAGATGCAGCGGACTATGAAAAATGTATGCGGCACGACGGCGAATCGAACCGTCACCAAAGATCCACCATATGTTTGTCCAGCTCATTCTCTTTCCAGTAATTAGGGTCGTAGAATTCAGCGTCGTCATCGTCATTGTCTTCGGCGCGCTCTAGGACAGTGTCATTCGCTGGTTGAAAGAGGGCGGCGCCAGTTCCCCATGACTATCCCTGTAATATTTTGAAGGCACGCTCCTCATGTCTTATTATCTAGACCCTTTCGACCTCTATGGAGTACCTGTTCCAAACACTGTCTTCATGCTCTTCACTGCCCTCTCAAGCGATCGTGTGTAGCACGCGAGCCGATTAAATAGATCCAAGGCCTACGTCCACCTTGCATAAATATTATAATATACAAGCTCGCGTCTGGATTTCTTCTTGCGCTGCAGCTTTGTGCGAATCAAGTGCGAAATGACATGCATTGAATGTCCAATGCGTGGTGAACGGACTCGGAGATTCAGTTCATCTAACTTATTCCCTCGTCAAATCATCCACTCATAGCGCGTGCATGCAAGAAGTGTGTGTATTGCAAGGTAAACTAACGAATCTCCGAGTTGTCGCGATGATGAGGCTAAAAATACAACGATAGTCCAGATCGTATGAACGAATGAAGAGCAATGCCACGGAGAATAAGAAGATTCTCTGTGAGTAGTAGGTACGACGACGACGTACCTACTACTCACAGTCACGATGATGTATGGAAATACTCCTCGAACTCAAACTCGTCCTGGTCCCGTATCTGATCGTCCAGCTCATTCTGTTCCCAATACTTACGGTCGTAAAATTTAGCCTCGTCAGCCTCATCGTCTTCGGCGGGCTTTGCCGTGTCATTCGCCGGTTGAAAGAGGGCGGCGCCAGGAGCCGCGAAAGCGCGCGTTCCCCATGATTGGGCAGCACCAGCTGCTGGGAGTGCCGTCTGCGCGTGCTGGGGCACGGGCATGGCGGACGAAGCTTGATACCCAAAGGCCATCGTGGGTACTACCACAGGCGGGACAAGGTTAGAGTTCCCGGCGGCTGGAACAGCCGAGAATGATGGCTCAGGGAGCCCAGCCCTTGACCTTCCGCACGGGCTGAGGAAGTAGTAGTGCCGTTTGCAGGCATCAAGTCTCGCGAATCTAATCACAATGATATTAATTATGAGACGCGCTTGTGTTGAGATTTGGATACGCACATTCTCAAACACACAGGACATGCATACTTCTCTAATTTGACGCCTAGGTGCTTGGCCGTCTCGAGGTGCTTCCGATAGTTGTCGGGTTTAAGCACCGTCCCATCTTTGAGGCACTTGAACGTCCCATTCGGTTGCCCGTGTTGATCTAAGATGGGTACCTGTCCCAAGGTTTGAGAACGCGACCATACAAAATTAAGAGAAAACTCACAAACAACGGGTCGGCATGAATTGCGTCTCCCGCGTGGTGCTTGAGGTGCAACGGGCGGAGCAAATCCCGTTGCGAACACAGGTCCTTGATGATTCTGCGTCATGTGGATCTAAGAAGTAGATGGTAGACTGTAGGCGTTGAAGCTGAAGTCGCGTGCTTGTGATGAGGTGATTAAATGTGCACACGTTCGCAGTGACAGTCAGTGCAATAGGTAGAGGGCGAAGGTAACCGAGACAAATTTATATGCCGGTCGAGTGTGGTTTTGAAAGCGCACACGAGTTGTTTCTTCCACAGCAGAAACTTCCTTACGGGGTAAATTTCCTTTATCCACTGAACGAAACTGTGGACATTTTGACCGATGCGTCAGAAATCCATTCACGATCGAGTGGTTTATTATTCTCGCAAGCCCACGATGCAGGTGCGCTGTGGACATTATCACCTTGCAAATGCACGACTTCAGAGATGGCTCACCAGCGACCGACACAAACGACAAGCATCGCGAACGGGAATATTAACATTTCATTTCCTTGTGAGTACTTACACTAATATTTGATTTCCTCAATAACACTTCGCAAGGTCTGGGTCATGCAGAGCAGACCTTCTTGCTTTGAAAATAACACAAGTCGAAGTCTTGCAACATCGGCATATCGACGCAAAGGTGCTTTGCCACCCTACCGCGAGCCCGGAATTGATCCCTATACGCGGCCACGAGGGCAGCGGGACAATACCATTTGCAAGAAATAAACTTCTGTCCCGGAAGGTAAGGGAGTAATTACTTACCGGTGTCATCGACTCCAGGGAGCACCGAGGAACTCCTCCATCATTTAGCGGTCGTCTAGAAAATTTTCGCACCGCTGCGACTCGCAAACACGGCATAGAAAGCGACATCCACATGTCCTGGCGCGGCCATTGGAGTCAGAGGTCTGGATCGGATGGAGCGACAACAGAACCAGGAATAACTGGCTATAAAAGAGCGTTATTGGCGGGCAGAGCATTGCACCTGAGGACGCGGTGGTATATTTGATGCCTGCAATGTACACCGAGCGCATTCGTACAAACGTCGACCAGGTAATATTTCCGGTCATGGTGCAAAGGATTTCATTGCTGATGGTTTCAATCATCGACGCAGATCGATTTTATGCTGCCATACGACCTTCCTATGCTTCCCTGCCAGTGCGCCTTACAGCTTGGGGTGGGCGGTGGGTGCCAAAAATCCTCTGCGTCATTTTTCATGAGGTCTCTCTGGGGCACTACTCGCATGAACTTGCAATGGTTTCGGATATGACAACAGATATGTAGACACGCATTTGAATGCATTTAAGACATTAGTCAACGTGAGTGCAGCAGGATGTAGCAGAAGAGGAAGCATTATTCAAGGTTTGCTGACCCCGGATATTAGCTTCCGCATCCGAATCCCGATATGCTCTTTGTGGTGCTGTGTTCGTACTTATTCACCGGTTCACCACTAGTGCTACTTGGGCTTTAAATCATATTACTTTGCCTACATAGAACTGTTCAAGAACGCGAACCAACGCGAAGTTGGTTGGATCTTATGAGCTTTCACACGGAACTAAACCAACCGCTCCTCGTCAATTCTGAGCTGGCCTTCAAATTCCAGTCCATGTCATGCGATCATACCGCATATCTCCTCGAAGATGAGTCTCATGCTTTGAATTTCCTTCCGGCCGGCATATGAGTGGTCGAGTTGAAAATTAGGCGCGTTATGTCTACTTCTCTCATTTTTTCGTTATCTCAAGGACGACGCACGCTTCCCATCCTATTGTGATTGATTTGCGGAAATGTCCATGGTATACCCGTCAGTGCCTCTAATCCCGATGCACAACGACGGCATGGTCAGCTCCCGCTTACGTGGGGCTCGTTCACTGACTCACATAAGTCACTCTTACATGCATAAAGGAGCAGCACAGTCGCCACGACCTCATCTCTGCCTTGCGTGGTGTTGGGAAATCTATTATCAATTCACTCAATCATTTACAGGCCCAATAAGCACAGACCCTAGTTGTACATATACAGAATCAGACTGCCAGCTTGCCCTCTACTGCCAGTTCCGCATTGACCCATTCGCAGTCCTTCCCCCGTGAGGTATCACTTCGAGTCCTTGTATGTCTCAATGCTACCTCTTTGTCGCGCTGCTCAGGTGAGCAAGCACTGGAAAAGCGTAGCCGATAACGATCATACTTCTGGCTAGCTCGTTTCCATCACACCCGACGTCTTGCCGTTCACATGGCCTCGGAACGATGTATATTCAGATCAATCATAGATTGAGCTTAATTGTAGTCGAAGGCAATGTTCCGTCTGGACGCTACGTGGGCACGCAGACGATGTCTGAGTCATGAAGATCTTGCAACATCCCTCTTTCCCAATCCTCATCACGGGCTCGTACGACCGTGCTGTGCATGTGCAGTCCTGTACCTCTTTTCATACTTGTTGGTTCACCCTCCCACTCCACATGAGGCACCTACCTACCTATACTATCTCCATCGTCATAGTTTCCGACACCGTCCGATATGATTGTTGGAGCACTCTTGCAAGACCCTCCTGCATTATATTCAGCTAACTACTGCCACAGACTCGTACTACCATACCTCAAGGCTGAACGTACTGCTGTCCTCCGTCCCGTCCTCTCGTACCTCACTCGCATCCTCACCACATCACGCGGGCAGAGCTAGGCGGACTTTGAATTAGCCACATCTTTGGGAGGAGTCTGGAATGCTAGTAGAATTTGGAGACACACAACTCAAAAGATGCGATGTGGTGCGAGTCTTGCAAGGATCGTGTTAGAAGGTGCTGGCGCCTGAAAGATCTATTGAACATCTTGGTATCACACTCCGAGTCTGGATAGGACACAGATGCTGAGCCGGGCGGGTACTTGGAACTGTCCTCAATTAATCATGTATGTATGTAACATGGACAGAAAACCCAATGCAAGTATGTATGTGTATGCTAAAGAGATCGCGCATGCGATGGGGGAATCAAAGTAAAACTGGAAAGACTCGTCAATGCGCATGCGTATGTACTACTACATAAGATGATGCAGAGTGAAGTGGAGAATGATGTATTGAACATCTAAGCATAACCAGAAACGAAATCACCTCGAAACTGTAGATTCAATTCGATATCAAATGCCAAAGAGGGGGAAAGCAACCGACTGTCCGCCAAATCCCAACGCACAGAGAAACTCATCCAGGGGTACCAAAAAACTCGCCAACGCCCAGCCCACTTCTCCTCTAGCTTTCATATCTCTGCCTCCACCCTCCCCGTCGATAAGCTCTCGAACTAGCAACAAACAATCCTCCCCGTCATCCACATATAACGGTAAATCCGGATGCGTGCTGGGGCGCCCGTACTCCCTAAGCACCTCAAACGTATCTCCAAATCGCAACTCAAAGAACGGTAAACCTCTATAAGATACTCCAGCGGGTGGAATACACGTGTGTATCGCAGTGCATTGGTAAAGTGCGCGCAACGCTTGCAAGTCCGCGGTGCGTTGAGCGGGGGTATGCGGTGAGTGGGTTCGGATTGGCGTAGTTGGCATTTGGTATGCAGGCAGCGCACTGTCTGTGGTATAATAACTTGGTGTTAGTGAACTCGGAGCCCCGAGGTTCTTGGCAGAACTCGATCGCGTCCTGCGGTGCGATGGCCGAAATGTATCTGTAATCTTGCTCTTTAGGCTCGGATGTCTGTGCGAGCCACGCCCCCGGTCTCTGTCGTTGCCTTCTTGCGCCTCGTCAAACGTGGCAGACGACGACGGGCTTGGGGGGGGCATCGAGTCCAAAGGGTACGCTGCTGAGCATTGGACCAGGCAGACTCTTCATTCGTGTGGGCTTAAGACGCGGCGGAGAGATGCCACCGCGAGACTGTGGTTGCGGCTGTAGGGCAGAAGGCGTAGGCGGTACATCTTCCATCCCCCTGAACGCAATGACTCGTCTGAAGATTTACGAAGAATAGGACCGGTTGGGACATTGTTCGTACTCCCACTGCGCCGTCGACCAGTATTATCGTAAGAGTTGGAGTTTGAGCGTGGCGTGTGCGACGCTGCGTTGAATGAGGAAGACGAAGACTGTGAGCTGCGGCGGTCATAGGAGCTCTGAGAACCGCGGAGCTCGTAAGAACTCGGGGAGTGACGGAAATCGTAGGAATTCTGTGAGTTGCGAGGGTCACGCAATCGGCAGAGTGCGTCGTATGATCCAGAACCAGACGAATGACGCGCATCCTACTCCTTCTCCCGCGCATACTTCTTTCATCTCTCCTAGAACGACTATTCATATGACTCCTTAGGCGCGTATCGGGCATCGTACGACCCCTGGCGCTGATGCTGAGCTGAAGCTGCCTTGGGCGCGTAGGTGACGCCTGCGGATCGAGAGAGCCAAGCGCGGCAGCAAGATTTACTGACTTTGTGCCTTGCTGCGGTGGTGAAGTACGATGTTGCACATGCTGCGGTATTTGGTACTGTTGAATCACAGGGCGTGACCGCTCCATCTTCTTAGGCGGATTGACAACCGCTAACGATCCAAGCACACCCAACAGCATCACCCCATCGCTCGCGCCAGACATCGAATCGTCTCGCCTCCACCCGCTGGTCGGTCCGCATGCTCCATACTGTCTCTTGTTGCTCCCGCACCTTCAGCCCCCTAGGCCCTCCCCTCTACCCCGCAGCGCATCCCACAACTCCCCCCACCGCTCCCTTACAACTCTCCAGAATGCTTCCATCCCTTGGGCTAAATCCAGTACCACCCCATCAATCCCACGCTCCAGCAGCTTTACATACACCGGCAACTCCAGCGCAAGCTGCCCTCGCAACGCGACGTAGCTCTGGCTTGCTTGCAGCAATGCCTCTTGGCGGGCGGTGCTTGCGCGTCATTGGGAGGTGCAGAAGGTGCTATGCAGCGGTTGCAGAGTGTGCAGTGCACTAAGAAGTTTGAGGTGGGTGCAACCGATGTTCCTTTGAGGGATTGGAGAGAAGTGAGAATGTGTGTGTGGAGTTCGTGTCTCGAGTTCTTGTACGAGGTCGACTAGTCCGGTACAGAGCGACAGGAATGCGTCGAAGGCTTCACTTTGGCCAGTCCCTGAGGCGTCTTGTGAAGGGGAACTGGGATTCGCGCTGGAATTGTTCGGGGAGAGTTCAGGGCTGACGGTTACACCAATAACGCCCGCAAATGCCATCCCCACTTGACAAGTGCCCCGAACAGAGTATGGAGAGTCGGGCATAGCTCAGTGCGTCCCGAGCGAGATGGAGAGGGTGGTGATGTGAGAACTTAAGCCTACTTTCGAGGGCTACAAGAAGGGCAGCTTCAGCGTTTTCGGGGTCAGGTTCTATGTCTGACATGTGGAAGGAGCCTTTCTGTTTTGGAGGTGACTTGGCAGATGAGGCAATGGGCTTCGGAGTGCGCAGAGAACGCATGCGCGAGACGGAGGCGTTTACAACGCCCACCTTGGGGATCCCGATGGATCCTACACCGCCTGTTCCAGGGCCATCTTTGGAGTGTCCAGACCCGAGAACCTCTCTGACGACTTCTACCCGCCTTCGTCCCTCATTTACAGCACGAGCTACTTCTTCCACCTTCTGCTTCGCCTCTCTTAGTTTATCGAGCCCTTCATTCCCCTCCCTCAGTTTCCCAAAGGCCTCGCCTATGCTCTCTGAAGCTACGACAACGAGCGGCTCCGGAGTAGCACTGATCACAGCACCCAATAACAAGCCGTACTTAACAACCTCTGAACCGGCTTGATTAACAGACTCGGAAGGTCCCAAGCATGCGTGTGCGCTTCGACGAGTTCTTTGCTCTCCTTGAGCCACCGCGAGAATTGAGGCGTGAGCTGCGGTGGTGCTGAGGGCATCGAGGTGCGCGAGTGCGCGAGGGTGTGCGGTGATATAAGTCGTGTATGGGGGCGCAAAGAGGGGTACCTGGTTAAGCATCAATGTGAATATGCACCTAATCTCGAGAGGGACTGAACTCACCACCTCGAGGAAAACTTCGCCCACCCCCTTGCCTCCTTCGATCGCCGTCTCGAGCTTTGACACGAGCATGTCAGAAAGAACAGCGAGTTCAGAAATGTTGCGAAAGATGATACGTGTGTCGGCAATAGACAGTGGGGGCTCGCCCACTGGGCGTGAATGTGTTTGGAGCCTTGGAATCAGTCAGAGGAGCAACTAAACTGGCAATAAGTAAGCTGAACAACCACAGAGAGTTATCAAAGGACCTGTTTGTGTGAATGTAGGTACATTCAATTGGATAGAAGGTACATTCAATTGTATCGTCGGTGGGCAAAGGCCCGATACGGATATGTCGGATGTGGAGATGGTACTGACTGTGCGTGAAGACGAGGAAGAACATGTACCTAAGCTCGACTTGGTGGATTCGGAACTTGAGCTAGACCCAGGGTTGGAAATTTCGGAACCCGAGACTGGGCGTGTACAGAAACCAAATGGCGGGGGTTGACCTAGGGTGGATTAGAATGATTTTCAAAGGAATCAAAAGCAGGAGGATTCACCAGAAGCCAACCTCATGTACACATCCCTGATGAGCGCCAAATCGCTTGCATAGGCACGTTCAGAGGTCAGAAGTTCTTGCAGAGCATGTTGGCGTTTTGTGATGGCTGGTGCGGGCGTAAGGGGGACTATGGTCAGATCCTCCTCTGAGCGTTGTTGTCCTGACATTGCACTCCGATCCTCTGACAGCCCAAGACGGTTATCAGTTCGTGGTCTTGATTTTGTGGGTAGGGAGAGGGGTAAAGTGGAAGGAGGGAGGGGGAGCTCCTTGTCTTTGGGGAAACGAGTAGATTGTATAAGAGTATGAGCCGATTCCATGGTAGGAGTATGGCCGGCGTTAGCTGTATCAGCACCGACGGAATCGGTATAAGCAGCGACGGGTCCGGTATAGCTGGTGTATAGGGCAGTAGGGAGGGTATCACCAACGGGGTGCTCTGTTTCCCTTTCTCTATCGAATTCGTCCTCGAATTCGTCAACGACTCCAAGAACGGAGTGGAGATCGGGCGTGGAGCCGAGAGCCTCTAGAAGTTGTGATAGAGATGAAAAGCTATGGGTACGGAGGACGGGAGCCATCTCTGGCTCTGGCGCTAATTGAAGCATGGGCAACATCTTTGGCAGTTGTTGACGCGTGGCAGGAGGCGCTGTGATATGATGTGACGATCCAAGGGTCAATCCAATCGTTGGTTCTAGCTGTGATTGCTGTAGATCTAGACCTTTGCTCTCTCTTGATCGTCGTCTAGCTTCTTCCACTATCATAGAACGATTGCGACCAGGTCGAAGCGCTGATCTTGGTGGCAGCACAGGCAGCGTAGTGGTACTGGACTCCTCTAGACGGTGTGTTTGTAGTTGGCCTTGGGTCGATGGTTGTTGTGGATGCTGGTTATTAATGTAACCGTGCCCGTTGCGTCCGCTAGCCTCGAGGCTCCCAAAATCTAAATGCTCCGCGTCTGAACTTGCAATGTCCGTCATTCTAATTTAGTCGCCAGCCGGCCTTGAGGCAGTCGGAGATCCGTTCAAGTTGTTTATTACTTCGCCACGCTAAGTATAAGGCTGGGTTGCCTGGTAGCACTCTCGTGTTCGCAACCTGTTCACTGCACTTATGCCATCAACGTTAGTATCGAGCTCCACGCTGACCATGGAAGGCGCTCGGGCGCTTAACTTGCCTATCTCAGCCTGCCTTCTTCGTGAGCGTGGTTCCCTTGCCGATTATTCACTGTCTTCGTGCCAGAATGTGGTTAAAGAGAAACTTGATACAGTCAGTGATCTCAAATTCCCCCCCGCTCCCCGGGCCTTTACTCTATTGCCAGCTCACCATTTGAAACCAGGCTTCGCTACGAGCCAAATTTGCCAGACTCCGTGAGTTGTAATCGGCGAACGTCCAACATGTGGATCCATTCAACAGCGCGTGATGACTCGTTTATCAAGTTTCAAACTCCGGTTACGCGTGCGTGCAGGCGGG